>JAZKJV010006376.1:0-248803 GCA_037367405.1 Ottelia alismoides
TGGTCTTCAATTGAATTGATAAGAGACACCCATCCTCTCAATGGTCGTTAAAATTAAATTTGAATCATTAACCATTCCATTACAAGCTCATGAGTCAAATGTTTTTATTTTTTATGACAAAGGGGGTGAGCTCCCAGTGTAGGAGTCACTGCTAAACTAGATTATATTACATCACTAAAGATCGAGATTACACCATAAGTTATCGAGACTCCCAGAAACTCAAAAAAGGCCTACAATGCGATACAACATTTTCTGAATAAAAAGTCTGATTTTTGAAAACCTGGTCGTTCTTGCTAGTCAGATCGTCCAGAGCACTACAAAAAGTTTCGACACATCTTCCGTGGAGCTTCCTCCCATCCTTAATTCCTCCCAGAAATTCACTGATCCATTTATGTCTAACCAAGGGATAGCCATCTCCCTCCAGACTTTCATTGAAGTCTCGCATGTGAAAAAGAGATTTTCTGCGTTCTCCATCTGTTCCACACATCTATCGCAACAGACAACCTGAGTCCCCAAGAATTTTTCCCTCATCACCTTGTCATACAGCTTATTTTTTCTTAGGCACCAAAGGAAAACTTTGATCCTGCTTGGTATCCTGCATGCCAATACGATCTTTGTATCATTGCAGAGGTCGATATCAGTTGTCCCCGTTCCACCACTTCTCAACTCGCCATATAACTGTTTGACAAAGAATCTTGTACCCATCCAAACATAATGATCCATGGTCGTAGAGAGTTCGCCTGACAAGTGAGTTACATCCAAGAATCTAACCAACTCCTCCCTTCTTCCATCAGAACGAACCACTGCTAAAGATATCATCCACTCCCCACTTTGTGCTAACTCACTTAAAGGTGCATCCTTCGACGCAACCAACACAAAGAGCCTTGGGAACCGCCTCTCAAGAGCCACTTCTCCTATCCAATACTCCATCCAAAATCTAAATTCCCTCCCGTCTCCTACCTGAGGTGTTAATCTATGTGAAATGTGCCTCAGAACTTCCCTCATTCCCTGCCAAAGTGGTGACTCAAGACGGATCGCACCTGCTGCTAGGGCTCCTTTCACCATGTATATCTTCCTCAGTAGTCTCGTGGCCAAGTCTGCATTTGGACTCCCAATACGCAACATCCACTTAGCCACCAAATCTTTATTCATACATTCCAAATCTCGCACACCCGAACCCCCTGCTCCTTAGGTCGTGTGATCTCATCCCAAGCCACCAGGTGCATGCCTAATTTATGTTGTTTCTTTTCCGACCAGAAAAATCTTCTCATCAGCTTTTCAATCTTCTTTCTTACCCCCACCGACATCAACCCGGTCGAAAAAAAAAGATTATTGGGATTGTGGATAAGATATGTTTAACAAAATCAGCTTCTCACCTCTAGATAAGGATATCGCCTTCCACCCTGCCAGCTTACTTTCTAACTTCTGTATCACTGCATCCCAATCTGCAACCTTCAATTTACCTATCACCAACGGGATCCCCAAGTACGTAATCGGTAGGTCCCCTAACGGACAACCAAGCAACTCTGCAATGATAGTCGTCTCTTCATTTTGTAAACCGAAAGTGATGACCACCGACTTCTGCAAATTTACTTCCAACCATGATAGACTGCTACAAATATCCAGTAATTGAGTCGATCTACCCATCATCTCCTCTGTTCCATCCAAAAAGAGCATTGTGTCATCAGCATACTGCAACAACGACACAGATATATCTTCCAGCCGGAAACCTTCGCACCACCCACCACCAACTGCCTGCCTGAACATTACTGCCAATGCATCCACTACCATCACAAAAGGCATTGGCATCAGAGGACACCCTTGCCTCACACCTCTCCGCGGCTGAAAAAAACCCCTCCGGTCTCCCATTCACTAAAATCGAGAGGGATGAGGTAATAATACAATGCTTCATCCATGCGATCCAAGTTTTTGGGAAACCTCTTCTCCTCAGTGATTGTTACATGAAACTCCAGTCCACGCAATCATATGCTTTTGCAATATCAATCTTCCACAGCATGCCCTTCGCTCCATCTCTTCTCTACTGTAGACAAATCTCCGATGCCAACACTAACCATCGGTCATCTGTCTTCCCGGAATGAACGCAGACGGGACCCTCCATCATAATAGAATCCATAATAACCTTGAGCCTGTTAGCCAAAACCTTTTGCTACAATAAGGTAGATCCCATTTGATAGAGCAATCAGTTTGAAATCATTCGTCCTGACCGGATGGTCTTTCTTCGGAAGTAAGAACAATGTTTTGATCACCTTCTCAAATCCCTGTTCCCATCTCTGAACTCCTCTAGCACCTCAACGATCTCAATCTTCACTAGGTCCCAAAATTCTCGATAAAAGAAGATTGAAAATCCATCCAGACCTGGTGCTCCGTCCGCATTCAGATCCCACACTGCAGCCTTAATTTCTTTTTCCGAGAAGGGTGTCACCAGCTCATTGGCATGCCCGACGATAGAGTTTCACCCCTCCCCGCCACCCCCAACCATCTCCTTGCCTCCTTCGTGAAGCCTCCACGAAATTCCCTCTCAGCGCACTCCCAATCTGTGCTTCCCTAGATACTCTCAACCCCCCCCCCCCCCCCCCCCCCCCACCTCCAGCTTCCGAATGTGATTCCTTCTATTTCTGCCAGAAGTCATGGAATGAAAGAATCTGGTGTTGAAGTCCCCTTCCCTTAGCCACCTCTGTCTGGACTTATGTTTCCATTCCACCTCTTCTTTTCGATCTTCCTATATAATCAACTCCAAAATTCTGGACGACTGGACCTCTCCGCCAACTCTACTTAGTCCAACCCTCTCTGATCATCCATCGCATCCAACCGCATAACCTCCTTCTGTGCCTCACCTCTCTTCTCCCTTATCTTCGAATTTTATTGTTTACTAAAATAAAACAAAACAATTACCATGATCAAGCCAATGATCCCTGCGTGAAGAATCACAACATAAATTGGACCATAGTTATAGAATACTCTGCGCATCGTCACTATATAAACAAGTCTTAAATATATGTTAGCCAATGCCCTGTGCGTAATCATCTCTCACAAATCTTCAAGTGTTTTCCTCTGGAGGTATCAGATGTTACCATTGATTAAATATTCGTAATCGCAAAAGGTTAATCTCTAAAACCGCTCTTAATCTGCACAACTAAGGCCATCAGATACAAAACACAAAGGAGATGTAGGGGCATCGTCAGCAAAGAAGATTATATTTAATCATAATGACAAGAGTGTGTCCATGTAACCAAATATTAATGGCAGCGCATAAGGTGGAGGAGATTCTCTCGTGCACATGGAATTTCCTCCAAAAGCGTCCTTAGCAGCATGAGATTTGTTAATTGTTTTTAATAATCTCAGTTGATTATACCTGTTATATATACAGAGAGAGGGAAAACATACCCCTCGTAACATTCCATGCATTAATTACGACAGACATTATCTTCCAGAAAGAAATACTATTCGTCAAAAACCATGGAAGCATTCCAGTCTATAGAACAATTAATTCCTTTGCGCGTTTTATATTTACATCAAGACATTTCTTTGGTTTCTCGAAAAATCACGTGATATGTAATACATGTTCCTCTGTCCAGGGATTTGTTTCTGAACATATAATTTACCAATGGTAATTTTTAAACTTGTGTCCTGCTGTCATGATGTATTTTTGTTGCCTTTCAGCACACATCTTTATCGTGAAAATCGTATTTTTGTCAGTTTGTTCATGTATCGTATTGTTATGATGCGTTTTATGTTATCCTTAGACACATTGTTGTGATGATATATTATCAATCGCACCATGGGAGGATCTGTTTTAAGGACCAATTAATATCTGGAAAATCGAGCCAAACGCGCAGATGGGTGAATGCGAAATAAAAAGACTATTCTCCTCGCAAACATGATGACAATGTGTCTGATTCTGTGAAATATTTTTCTTTTTTTATCGATGTCATTTTCTTGATGGGTCTTCATATGCATCGAAGTTGCCCAAATAGACTGCAATTCACATGTTGCATGGCACCCTACTACTTGGTCAACAACCTCTCTTCAAACATATGAACTTGGACTTATTCAGGTATGGGTATTCCGGCTCATACTTCGACGTGGGAACACAAACATTTTCCATCACTCGTTTGACGAATAATATCCAATTATTTATTTGATCTTTCTGTATCACTAATGAACGACATATATAGTCCTTAGAGAATCCGTCGATAGATTATACAGTGCTGAGTACTTTATAAACAGACATGGAAATTAAATCTCCAACATACGAAGAAAAGAGGCTGCAAGTCAGAGAATTACACATGCAGTAATTACCCTCCACATTTGTTCCCATTATTGGACATAGTTATATTATATATTTCTCCTAACAAGAGCAAGGAACATCAACAGGAGATAGATAATAATCGATTCCAGTCAATGCAGGGGACTTAGTAGTTGATGTCCCCCCATCATAGTTAAATGCCTTGTTTGTTCTCTTGCAGATGCCCTCTGCCCATCTTCTCCTCTACATTTCAAATGCCTTGTTTGTTCTCTAGTTGGAATTTTTTTATTGTTCCTCACTTTGGTTTCTACTGATAATTATTATTCTATTCCTTTGTTTTGATCACAGTCTTTTCCTTCCCCCTTTCCTATAAGCCTTCAATTCCTCCACCACCCCTCTTTAGGAATGGGAATTCTTTGAGGTCAGCTGTAGGGACATGGAGGGGGAGGAGGAGGAGGTGATCGATGTCCCCGACGATGACGAGGGGGAGGCGAAGAGGCCTCGACTTGACCTTAATGAGGGCCCTTACGATAATTCAAGCAACGACGAAGGGGGCGGTAGCAGCAGCAGCAGCAGCAAAAACAACGGTGATGATGGCAGCCAGGGCAACGAAAAGAGCAACAGCAATGGGGGGAGCGGAGTCCGGACGGGTTCCGGGAGGCAGTACAACCGATCGGATGCGCCAAGGCTGCGGTGGACGCCGGATCTGCACCTGTCCTTCATGCTTGCTGTTCAGAGGCTTGGTGGCCAAGAGAGTATGCATCTTTATTCTTTATATATCAACAGGGTTCATTTTTTTTATATGTTTTATGGATCAAGCTCTCCTTACTTAGATTTATATACGTGTGTGCAGAAGCCACTCCAAAACTGGTACTTCAGATGATGAATGTGAAGGATTAACCATAGCCCATGTCAAGAGCCATTTGCAGGTGCACATATATTCTACTTGTTCTTCTTACTATTATTATTATTATATGTAGTTGTTAATACCTGTTCTTACTGCATATCAGATGTACAGAAGTAAGAAGCAGGATGATAGGTCTGGGATGTCGCTTGGTGAGCTGCTGTTATTCCCAAGAAATAATTCCAATTAAGGACTATACTTAATTAACAATCTGGGGGAATTAATTACAGGAGGGTATGCTTCCACATATGATAATCCAAAGCCCTTTCATGGAAGAAGTGGAGCTTCTTCTCAGCTCTTCGGTGTTAACAGTACTGTTAATGGTTCCTATCATGGTCTGATGCAAAGACCACGTCCCAAAAGACCCTTTGATTTCATAAGCTACGGGTTAAGGTAAGGAATCCAGATTAATTTGCTGTTTTTTCTACGAGATATGGGTTTGAGTTTAGATTTTCGATGAGGATAATAAAATATAGGCCGGAACCCTAGATTTGTTGGGCGTCGCATGGTGCAGCTGCATGGGAAGCAATGCATAAGATCCAAAATCCAGAATAGGTCGAGATTCTTGGGATTTATAACCCTAAAAAGACAACCTTTTGTCTGCTTAATTTCCGGAAGAAAGAAACGTTCTTATATTTTTTTGTCCTTAAAGGAACCATCTTCGTCGGGACTTTACCGACCATTTATGTATTTATATTGAAATAGCTGTCAGAACTGCACATAAAATTAAACCTGCTTCTGTACAGATTCATCTCCAGTAGATCCGATCTTGCTGATCGTTTTGTCTTTCATAGGAAAGGTAATAGAGATCGATTCGACAAAGATTCGATCGAGAAACTGATATATTTGTATGCGCGAAAACGTGTTCGCCGAGCCGAACACAAATACTGTGGATCTGTACAAGTTCAGAATGAAATAAATAAAGATTCATGTTCCTCAAACAGGGATTTCTTTACATGGCTTAAAGATGTAATCCTTTAGGCTGTTTTTCGTTCTGTTTCGAATTGTGTTCCACGTAAATCTTGTTTTTCCACCTAAGAATAGTCGTCGATTCGGTTCATTCTCATATGCTTAGATTACTCTCTTTACTTATTTCCTAAGATGATAAGAATCTAACCACTAATTCTGATCATCTCTATGGTCATGAACTCAAACACAGAAGTCAAGAACAGCCATGGAGACCAAGATGCCGAGAGATCAGATCTCAGGTGATGTGTTTGTCAATGACATGATGATCTATGGGAAGCCGACACCCTCTCGAGATACGTGGGAGCCGGAGAACTTTTGCGACTTCACCGGTGGGAGCCCCACCCCTCCTCTTAGAGAATTCATACCAAGATCGAGCTCTAACAAAACCCTGGAGAGCCACTTCAATAGCAAGCATCACTTATCATTGTTGGAGGTATGATCCATCTTACCTAGGTTTGTTTTATGCAGTTATTAACGAAATCAAGACTGTATTTAAAGCTAATCAAGGTTTGACGAACTGGATTCAAGTGCCTGGGACCAAGTGTCCCGAGGGAGTAAACATATCCTTTGCGTAACAACATAGATTACAGTTTCATGTAACGTCATCAGACATAGTTCCATATCAAATACTCACAAAGTTTGAGCATAGGTTATAAGGATGGAGGATCACTACCTGACAAATTTAACTTAACTATTTTAGATTATCGTCAATTGGTTAAAATGAGTTCAAACTCAATAAGTTATCAATACCAGTATTCCTCGATAACAGATCTGATTTAAGCCTAGAATATTACGACAATAGATCGAGATAGGATGCTATACATGTCTGTCTTTGGATAATGATAGAATGATTCCTGGGCAACAAAAGCCTATATAGTGCACCAGACGAGCGTTTGTTTTATGAAATCTGAATAAAGTGGGAAGCAATTCATTTCTTTCATTTTCAGATCTACCTAATATAGAACTGTTATGATCGCGATCTGAGAATGTCAGTTTTCCCAGTCCTGAAAATTCATTATCTTATAAATACTAGATTTCTTCTTATCCTACTAAATTAGTGAAATGGGATTCCAAAGAATATCACTACAGATATCTGATAGAATCCTAAGAACAATCGTTTTACATATTCGATTTAACAAGGTTTTGGAATTTCCGAAGAAAGAGACTTGGAATTAAATAATTAGTGAGAAGGAATATAATAATTGAAATACGTTATGCAAAATGGAAAACCAACAGCGTATAAGCTTAGCAAGACGATATTAACGGAACCATAAGATGATGAAATGGAAAAAATTAGCAAAACAGAATGGGTTTAGATGACAACGAATGACAAAAAATTATCCGATGCCTTTTCTTTAAAATTTGTACTGATAGTTGTTAGTTAGTTGTTAGTATATGAATCTATATATTTAACATCCGATGATATTAGACCTAGAAAATGAGGGGAAAATGGAATATAAACATAATCCAAAAAACACAGCAAAAATTGTCGAATATAATTTCCCAAATAAGAGGGAAAATGATCAAATTCTGCAGCCAAATTTATATTTACTTCTTCCCCCTTTTCAAATTAGCTACAAAACCCTAACAAATAGTACACTGCATTACATATTCAGCAGCTAAAAAGGCAGATAATGGAGAAGAACCAATTCTCAAGGTTGGGAGACTTCAAAAAAGATCAACTAATTACGAAGGTTGCCGATGACGACGAGGCAAGAACAACCACACATTCCGATCAGGTGAAGAACAAAGTCGACATCGTGCTATCCCTCGCGCTCTCCGCACCCAAGCACGAGGAAAGAACACAAGAGTCCACCCCTAACAGTAAAATCGAACTCGACGAAGAGCTGTGCATCACCACTAGCAGTAATAACAGCAGTAAGACGACTAGCATAAGGCCAAGTACTTTGGATCTGACCATGTCAATCGCGGCGTTGGAGTGAGATCTTTCAAGTACTTTGTCTGGTCGTTTAGATCAGGACCAGATCTAGCAGTTCAGTTGTCTTCATGAATTACAGGATATCTTTCTGTGTGTGTTTCCTCCTTTTCCTTAATTTCGTTGTTGTTCTTAGCGGCACGGTTTTGTGTATTTCACGAAGAACGTCTAGGTTGCATCTTGAAATGGACAAAAGCGTGTCCTAATTGGAATATTAATTATCTGGGGCTTCTTAATCTATTACTACTGGTCCAGATTAATCATTCTCCGATGGTCTTAGATGCTGATCAAATCGTTTGTTATTGGCTGGCACTAATTATTGCTTGCACTTATGTTGATGTATGCTTCGTCATTGAAGTTTATTAATACAAGGAATCACGAAATAGAAAGATCAAATCCAGTTTGGGGTAGGAAAGCCAGTCGGTTGATGTAGAGGTTCAGTCAGCTGAAATGCTTGGATACCACGATTGATCTCTATGTCAGTCGGCTAAAAAGATTTGAAAAATATTAGATACCAAATTGAAGAACAAATACCGAGATTTGTTTAGATACAGATGAATATGTTCAAGTTCAGTAGTTGTGTCAATATATTAATTTGTTGGTCAATTGTGCCCATCAGTTCATGGTTATGAACAATCTCTAAGGGGTTGTTGATGATCGCAAAAGTATGGAGTGTCTAACGTCCGATCTTGGAGGGTTTGCGGTGTCCGACAAGTCGAATCCGACAATCGTTGTATCAGCGTCTCTCTCGACTCAAAACACCCAACTCAAGCGTGTCAATAAACAGTCACCCATAAAATAATTGAACAATAAATATAGTGAGATGAAATTTGTTACATCCTATGGAATAATATGTATAGTACGCAAGTGTGAGGGCACGAACCACAAAGGAGCAATGTGGATAGCCAAAAAAATGGCAATCAAAGAAAAACCAAAAAATGTTTTTGTGTGTTTTATATGATTTTTCTAGTTTTTATGGATTTTTAATATTTTTGTATTTTTTTATAGATTTTTAATTTTTATAATTTTGTTTTTAATTTATATTTTTTGTTTTTATATTTTTATGAGTTTTAGTTTTCTTTCTCTTTTTAATTTGTATTGAGTATATATAAGTATATATAGATAATATATAATATAATAACTATATATGATATATATATAATATATATAATCAGAAAAATACCCTAAGGTACAATCCTTTTTATTTTTTAAAAGTTTTTAAATATTTATAGAGATTTATAAATATTAATAATGATTATAAGTAATATGTAGTAGTAATATATATAAACTATATATAGTATTCTATTTATAAATCTAATTATATATTCAAAAATTGCAAAATAAAATATTTTTGTCATTTTACTATTTTTTCTATTTTTTGTTTTTTCTTATAATTTTTTATTTTTTTGTATTTTTAGTTGATTAAAAATGTCAAAATAGGGAATTAAAATACTAGGCTGGATTGTTTTGGAATCTAAAAATAGATAAATACCTCACAATTTTCCAAAATTAATTTTAATATATAATAAAAACAAAATTCAAAAATAGAAGCTAATATTTTTGGGTTTTTAAATAATTTATTAATAATTTTTATAAGATTTCTGTAGTTTTTGTAACTTTTATTATTTTTCTTTGTATTTTTTTTTGTGATTTTTGACTGAAGTCGTAAAATACAATAATAAAGATATTCTATTTTTTGGAATTTTTCAAAATATTTTTATATTTTTTTGTGTTTTTAAATGCAAATGGGGAATAAACGCTCTGGTTTTTTGTTTTTTAAAAAATAGAAAAATACTTTTAATGACCTCATAAAAAATATATGTGATTTAATATAGTCCCAGGCACTTAAAATAACTTTTTCAAGATTTTTAGATGCAAAATGCTATTTTTAATAATGCAAATACATGAAATAAATTAAATAGTTCCAACAGAGATGTATTTGTAATTAAAATAAAACTTTAATGCATTCCGAAGCAGTTTACTAAAGTCCAAGGCATACGTGCAGAAATCCCATAATATTCAATAAATAACGTGCTGGTAGGGGTATATTTGCAATATCAAAAAAGTTACAGGGCCTACTTAAAATTTTCTCAAAAATATAACACTGAAATACAAAATCCTTGGACTAAATAATAGCACAAACCCGTAGGGGGGTCCTTCAAAAATGTCATGTACCTTTACATGTATGCGCACGTGAGGTGGTGTGGATTAGACCTAAAAGCAAATTAAATAAAGCATGGATCTAATTGTAAAAACTACGAAAATAAATGAACTGTAGATGAATATTTGTGGACTAAAATTAAAATACAAAAATTAAGGGGTAGAGGATGCAAAATACCCCTTAAGGCGTTGATCGACAGCTGTGCGCACTTCACTTTCCACGTGGACGGCTGAGATGTAACGATACAGCTCCACCTTGGACGGCTTGGATTAGATCCTACTACTGGATCTGACGGTTGATGGCGCTCCAATCCCACAGTTGTCCTTCAAACTTGAGGCGAATCTTGATCGGACTACTGGGAGCACTCCTAGAAGAACAGGGAAGAACTCCCAACTGGCCGAGCTTCGATCCGAGCTGCAGGTCGACTCCGACCACCGCAGAGGCTCCCAATTGACGAAAACGTCGATGAAGGTCTTCCGCGTCTGCTAGAGAACTCAAAAGGGTCCGAGACCTATCGATGGGGGTTTCTTATGTCTAACATCACTTTCTCATTTATTTGTTTTTTTTTTAATTTGTTGAAAAATATCTGATCCATGGAGTTAATCGTGTTATCTTTACATCTCAATAAAGATGCTTTCACTAATTGTGTTATCCTTTCCAGAAAGCAGAAAGCAGCTGCCTTTCAATTTGGACATGATTACCTACTAGGTGTTGATGCAAAAGCCAAGTCGTCTCTCTCTTCCTCTCCCCCTCTTTCTTCAATCATCTCGAATCATTTCTATAAACTCACATCATTTCCACCTCCTCAAAAAATATATTATCGTTATGTCCTCATATCTAATAATTATAAAAAAAGTTAAAATTCAATAATTCTTTCAAATTTAAAAAAATCACATCACAACAATACCAACATCCAAACACAAAAAAACACAAGATTACCCATCAATTTACTCCTACAAAAAAGATTACCCTCATGTCGCTATCATACATCCAAACACATCTTAAATATATTGCTATAAGTAAAAGATTGCATAGAAATAAAAACGGAAAGACATATAAGAAAAACAGTTAGAAATCGATGATTGAAAGCCAAGTTACTGACGAAAAAGAGATAGTTAAAAATGAGGAATTCTATAGGAGATAAATGAACATCGATAAATGAACATCAGGAGAGCATTCAAACTAGTCCTTATCTTTACAAAAACTTGCTATTTGTGACCCTCAGCCCACAATTCGAGGGAGATGTGGATTCCGCTTGTTTGAATGCAAGTTAGTCTTCTTGTCCCAGAGTTAGAAGACCTCGTTCTAGTATAAATTATAGGGTAAATTACAAAAAAGAGACTGATCTTTACATGGATTCTCAAATTAAGGATCAATTTTTATTTTGTAACAAATAGGGGATCAAAGTTAAACTTAACGTTTTAGTCCCCGATGTCGTTAGTGGGCGGCTCGACCCATGCCTTCAGTTGATGAAATTACCCCTGATTTACTTTTTCACTTCCCTAATTCTACCCTCACCCAAACATAGCTTTTGCTTGTACTTGTGGAAGGGGAGGATGAAAGCAATGCGCACACCCCGAACATCGCGAACGTCACAATCCCCTCACCGTCCCTCCTCGTCGCCACCAACACTGGTGCCAACACCCCTCCCAGCACTACCGACTGCTGCAACATCGCCACCATCGAGTTCCTCACACACATCGGGAACCAAAGGGGCAACAACGATGGCTGGGGAAGGAGATGCTCGTGGACGAGGCAGTGGCGGAGGTTGGGGGCTCCACACGTGGAGGGAGGTACTCCGGTGGCGTGGGCTGCGTGTCGCTGTTGTGTTGAAGAAACGGAGGTGGCGCAATGGTACTCGGCGGAGGACGGTCCTCTGCGTGAAGGAGGTGCCTAAATCGACGATCGCATCGATTCTGAGCTCACAGTTGAAGGCGGTGCTCAACGTTGGGGGGTTGCAGCTACTGAAGATGTGGAGCCTTTTCAACCGCTGAGAGTTGGTGAGGCTGCGTGATGGTTCAGCGGTCGCATGCGGCCACGCGAACTGGGGCTTCTTCGATGGAGTGGCTTGAGAATGGTGCCTCAGCCTAGAGACTATTTGGAACTACTATTCAGATGAAAGGGTCTGGACTCCGTAATGGATAAATATGAAGTGGATGGACATGAAATAGAATAGATCTAAATAGAAGCAGATCAAAACTCTGATTGAAGAGAGGTTATTTGCGAAATGGAATTGGAAGGTGCTCGGATGTGTAGACTATAAACATATCAGATTGTTGATGTTGTATGATGATGATCATGAGGTGATGGGTGGAATATTGGTGGTTATATCAGAGATAGTACAACTGAAAGAATCTGATTGGGAAACAAATCTTTTCCCACACAAATAGACCACAGAAACCCCTCTTCCTCCTCTACCTCCACCCTTTCCTCCTTCGCCCTGGTCGTCCTCTCCTGCCGTGCCAACCCTCTGGCCGTCCTCTCTCGCCGCACCAACCCTCTGCCCTCATCTAGAGTCGGCGATGGTCATAGAATCACATTGGTTGGGTGAGGGAGGTTTCCGTGGCTCTGCTTGCGTGGGAAACGGATTGAGAAAGTGCAAAGGAAGGCGGGGGTAATTTCGTCAACTACTATCACGGATTAAGCCATCCACTAATGGTACCGGGACTGAAACGTTAAGTTAAACTTCGATCCCCTATTTGTTACAAAATAAAGATCGGTCCCTAATTTGGGAATCCATGTAAATATCAGTCCCTTTTTTGTAATTTACCCTAAATTATACAAAGATTAGAGTAGTCATAGCAATATTACGACATTCATTATATCTTTATCTATAATATTTATCTCTTTTTTATTTATCAAATCAATCGAACAAGAATGAAAAATAAACCACACTTATTTACCTTTATTTCTTATTCCTCTTTATTCCTTACCTGTTATCCAGCAAGAACAAGCTTCCAAGGCTAGCATGCAATGTTTGGACAAAGGCGTTGTCAGAGGTATAACAGAGGAATTCTAACATTCTGTTTTTTTTCCCAGATTCAAAATGCAACAGATTTTGCACAAAAGGTTTTCAGTTTGGATTCCCAACGTGAGATTGATTTCGAATCATTTCTCTGTTGTATTAAAATTGTTTATATAGGTTTTAATTGGAAAATTTATTAAGTACAATTTGGTATTGATTTGGTTTCAATTGGGAAACCAAATGGTTTGGAGGGAAAGTGGGAATTCCCAAATTTGAAACATGGTTGAGTTTGGGTGAAAGTTTAGTACCATACCTTGGAGATCTAAACTTTTGGTGGACTTATATATGAGTCCACACTCCAAGCTCTTGTAGCAATAGTAGAGAGGAGGAATGGAGGACCACACACGAGCGCGCGCGCGCGCTCCGCTCCGTCTCCGGCTCGGGCTCGGGAGAGTCAATTCGGATCTCGGATCTCGATACTTTTGCTGCGGGTTTCATTTGGTAAGGTCGCGTCTTCGGGACGCGAGCCCCTCTATTTATATCTCTCACTCGACTCGGTTTTTCTTCACTCGCAAGAAAAACCTCTCTCTCACGCAGTCTCTCTCTGGTTCTTCCTTTCACGGACGAACGTTGTCTTCTTCCTCTCTCGGCTGCAGTTCTCTGAGGTACAATCGAGGACGATCCCGTTGGTGTGCGCCGACGACGATCTTGAACCATCGTATCCTAGGAGCGGATCGCCAGTACCCTACGCACCGGTATTGTGGGGGCGATATCTTCTCTAAGGACAGTCCATTTCATGGACGCTTCGGTGAATTCTAAACTGATCTTTATTTTATTTTGGTTGCCGCAATATGTTTATTGCTTTACCCTTTCTGGATCGTGCCCGTATTATTTATGTTTCTGTTCTATTAATCGGTTCCTGTTTGCATTGTATAATCGGATAATGATTGGGAAACATACGGCTTATATGATTTTATTCGGTATTGTTTCCCTGTTAACTCATTTGGATCCGATAATTTACTGTTTAATATATGCACTGGTAATCTTATTTAAAACAATCTTAGAGAAGATATCTGGAACCGATTTTAAAATGTCGGAAACAATGTTTAAATCGAGGGTAGATATGACGGGTATGCCTGAAAATTCGGTGGATAGAATTTTAAGCGTTGGCAACAACGAATGAAGATCTGGTAACCACCATAGGGTTAATCTCGATGCTTGAAACTGATTGTCCTACGGTGGAGGCGGAAAACCCCTCACCCGATAGCCATAAGGCGCAATCTGCGTGGAAGGAACGTGACCGTATATGTCATGGTTGCATCTTATTGGCTCTGTCCAACACGTTGTTTGACGTATATTGTTCGTCCACGCAGACTGTGAAGGGGCTATGGGAAGACTTGGATCGGAAGTATAACACCGAAGACCTCGGTATTGAGAAATACTCCGTAGCCAAATTTTTGAAGTTTTCCATGGCCGAAGGGAAGTCTGTTTCTGAACAGGCACACGAGTTTTTACTCTTGCTCCATGGTTTAGAGGATGCCGAAATGAAACTTCCAGAGAAGTTTTAGGTCATGTGCATCATAGAAAAATTCCCAAAGTCGTGGGAAGACTTCGGTATAACCCTGAAACACAGAAAGGGGAAAATTTCTATGGATGACTTGATGGTGGCAATTGCCATAGAGGAGGAACACAGGAACAAAAACCTGTGCTTCCTGTTGATATTCAGGCTAAGGTTAATCTTATGACCTCGAAGTGAAAGGATAAGAAGGGAAAGGGTCCTAATAACAATAAAATAAAATCAAAGGGCAAGATCCAGAAAAAGGCAAAGAATAAACCCTGCTGGCACTGTAATCAGGTTGGCCATTGGAAGAAGGACTGTCCGTCCTTGAAGGCTCAACCTAAGGCTACAGACGGGAGTCCACAAGTGAACATGATCACTATGGGACTCGGGGCTAGCGAGGGGTATGTCTCTGTAAAACCTGAACTATACCATATCCATGATCCAAATGAGTGGCTCGTGGATACGGGAGCCAATGTAAATATATGTTCTGACAGAACGTTGTTTTCTTCTTATCAGACCTGCAGCGGTGGGACTGTAAAGATGGGGAACGATTCTGCAGTCAGGGTGCTAGGGTCGGGACAAGTCAACTTGAGGTTCTCCTCTGGACGTGTCTGGACGTTGCACAGGGTGCTGCATGTTCCTGACATCAAGAAGAATGTGTTATCCGGCTCTATCTTAGTTAGAAATGGTTTTGAATTAAACTTTAAATGTAATAAAGTTGTTATTCTGAGACATGTTACTTTTTATGGAAAAGGCTATTTGGCAGATTTTGACTTGTTATTTAGAATTAGATGTGATTCAGTAAACATTAATGAATTGAATGTTTTGAATGCTGAATGTTCTAATTCTGTGTCTCATGTTGTGAATAATCTAGAATCTTGTGATCTGTGGCATGGTAGATTGGGACATGTAAACCTAAATTCGATTAAAAGAATGATGGATTTAGAATTGATCCCTAAATACACAATTGATAAAACTCAAAAATGTGAAATTTGTGTGCAAGCAAAGAAACCTAGGAAGTCTTTTCAGTCTGTCTCTAGAGATAGTGGGATCTTGGATCTAGTGCACACAGATATCTGTGAGTTTAATGGTGTTGACCCGAGACAATAAGAAATACTTTATCACCTTTATAGATGATGGCAGTAGATACTGCTATGTACATCTAATGAAAACCAAGGATGAAGCCTTAGAGAAATTTCTTATCTTTAAGAATGATGCTGAGACACAAATAGGAAAAGTGCTTAAACGCCTTAGGTCAGATAGAGGAGGTGAATATACCTCTAACTTATTTGATGAACAATGCAAATCTTTTGGCATAGTTCATGAAGTTACGGCCCCATATTCACCGCAATCAAATGGGATAGCAGAACGGAAAAATAGAACCTTAACTGACATGATCAATGCTCTCCTACAGAGTTCTGGACTTCCAACCTATATGTGAGGAGAAGCCCTGAATACGGCTTGCCATATTCTGAATAGGGTGCCTCCAAGACATATGGAAAAGTGTCCCTTTGAACTTTGGAGAAATAGGAAACCGAGTTTAAGATATCTCAAAGTGTGGGGCTGTCTCGCTAAGGTTTTAGTCCCAGAACACAAGAGAAAGAAACTTGGTCCTAAAACTGTTGATGCGGTCTTCTTAGGTTACCTAGAAAATAGCTATGCATATAGGTTCTTGGTAATTCGGTCCGAGATACCGGGCACAGATGTCAACACTATTGTTGAACTCCGTGATGCTACCTTCTTTGAGGATGTCTTCCCATTGAAGACAGGGATTCCTCAGAATCTGACCATTGAGGGCGCCTCCACATCAGGATCTATTCCAGATCAAGTGGAAAGGATATCGAATGTGGGGGTTGAGACTCAACCTGAACCTAATGATCTTTCTGAAGAAAATGAGCCGAGGAGTAAAAGACCTCGGATAGCCAAGGATCTGGGTAGCGACTTCGTTGTCTACCAGATCGAGGGTGATCCACCAAGTTACAAGGAAGCCATGGCTTCATCTGAAGCAAAACAATGGAAGGAAGCCATCAAATCTGAGATGGATTCCATTATGGCTAATGGAATTTGGGAGTTGGTTGATTTACCCAAAGGGTGCTCTACTATTGGGTGCAAGTGGGTGTTCAAGAGAAAGCTTAGACCTAACGGATCAATTGAAAAGTACAAAGCCAGATTAGTTGCCAAGGGCTTTAGGCAAAAGGAAGGTATCGATTACTTTGATACCTATTCCCCTGTGACTAGGATGACCACAATCCGGATGCTCATAGCACTGGCATCTGTATATGATCTCTCTATCCACCAGATGGATGTGAAGACTACCTTCTTACATGGCGATCTTGAGGAAGAGATCTATATGGATCAACCTGATGGGCTTGTGACTCCTGGGAATGAGGGAAAGGTTTGCAAGCTTGTCAAATCCCTTTATGAATTGAAACAAGCACCAAAGCAGTGGTATGAAAAATTTGACAAAACTATTTTGTCATGTGGCTTTAAGGTTCATGAATCCGACAAGTGTGTCTATTCCAAGGTGAAAGGTGATGAGTGTATTGTCTTGTGCCTATATATTGATGACATATTGTTGTTTGGATCACATATGAAGATTATTAATGAGACTAAGGCATTCTTGAGGAGCAAGTTTGAGATGAAGGACATGGGTGTTGCTGACAGACTAAAACCTGAACTATACCATATCCATGATCCAAATGAGTGGCTCGTGGATACGGGAGCCAATGTAAATATATGTTCTGACAGAACGTTGTTTTCTTCTTATCAGACCTGCAGCGGTGGGACTGTAAAGATGGGGAACGATTCTGCAGTCAGGGTGCTAGGGTCGGGACAAGTCAACTTGAGGTTCTCCTCTGGACGTGTCTGGACGTTGCACAGGGTGCTGCATGTTCCTGACATCAAGAAGAATGTGTTATCCGGCTCTATCTTAGTTAGAAATGGTTTTGAATTAAACTTTAAATGTAATAAAGTTGTTATTCTGAGACATGTTACTTTTTATGGAAAAGGCTATTTGGCAGATTTTGACTTGTTATTTAGAATTAGATGTGATTCAGTAAACATTAATGAATTGAATGTTTTGAATGCTGAATGTTCTAATTCTGTGTCTCATGTTGTGAATAATCTAGAATCTTGTGATCTGTGGCATGGTAGATTGGGACATGTAAACCTAAATTCGATTAAAAGAATGATGGATTTAGAATTGATCCCTAAATACACAATTGATAAAACTCAAAAATGTGAAATTTGTGTGCAAGCAAAGAAACCTAGGAAGTCTTTTCAGTCTGTCTCTAGAGATAGTGGGATCTTGGATCTAGTGCACACAGATATCTGTGAGTTTAATGGTGTTGACCCGAGACAATAAGAAATACTTTATCACCTTTATAGATGATGGCAGTAGATACTGCTATGTACATCTAATGAAAACCAAGGATGAAGCCTTAGAGAAATTTCTTATCTTTAAGAATGATGCTGAGACACAAATAGGAAAAGTGCTTAAACGCCTTAGGTCAGATAGAGGAGGTGAATATACCTCTAACTTATTTGATGAACAATGCAAATCTTTTGGCATAGTTCATGAAGTTACGGCCCCATATTCACCGCAATCAAATGGGATAGCAGAACGGAAAAATAGAACCTTAACTGACATGATCAATGCTCTCCTACAGAGTTCTGGACTTCCAACCTATATGTGAGGAGAAGCCCTGAATACGGCTTGCCATATTCTGAATAGGGTGCCTCCAAGACATATGGAAAAGTGTCCCTTTGAACTTTGGAGAAATAGGAAACCGAGTTTAAGATATCTCAAAGTGTGGGGCTGTCTCGCTAAGGTTTTAGTCCCAGAACACAAGAGAAAGAAACTTGGTCCTAAAACTGTTGATGCGGTCTTCTTAGGTTACCTAGAAAATAGCTATGCATATAGGTTCTTGGTAATTCGGTCCGAGATACCGGGCACAGATGTCAACACTATTGTTGAACTCCGTGATGCTACCTTCTTTGAGGATGTCTTCCCATTGAAGACAGGGATTCCTCAGAATCTGACCATTGAGGGCGCCTCCACATCAGGATCTATTCCAGATCAAGTGGAAAGGATATCGAATGTGGGGGTTGAGACTCAACCTGAACCTAATGATCTTTCTGAAGAAAATGAGCCGAGGAGTAAAAGACCTCGGATAGCCAAGGATCTGGGTAGCGACTTCGTTGTCTACCAGATCGAGGGTGATCCACCAAGTTACAAGGAAGCCATGGCTTCATCTGAAGCAAAACAATGGAAGGAAGCCATCAAATCTGAGATGGATTCCATTATGGCTAATGGAATTTGGGAGTTGGTTGATTTACCCAAAGGGTGCTCTACTATTGGGTGCAAGTGGGTGTTCAAGAGAAAGCTTAGACCTAACGGATCAATTGAAAAGTACAAAGCCAGATTAGTTGCCAAGGGCTTTAGGCAAAAGGAAGGTATCGATTACTTTGATACCTATTCCCCTGTGACTAGGATGACCACAATCCGGATGCTCATAGCACTGGCATCTGTATATGATCTCTCTATCCACCAGATGGATGTGAAGACTACCTTCTTACATGGCGATCTTGAGGAAGAGATCTATATGGATCAACCTGATGGGCTTGTGACTCCTGGGAATGAGGGAAAGGTTTGCAAGCTTGTCAAATCCCTTTATGAATTGAAACAAGCACCAAAGCAGTGGTATGAAAAATTTGACAAAACTATTTTGTCATGTGGCTTTAAGGTTCATGAATCCGACAAGTGTGTCTATTCCAAGGTGAAAGGTGATGAGTGTATTGTCTTGTGCCTATATATTGATGACATATTGTTGTTTGGATCACATATGAAGATTATTAATGAGACTAAGGCATTCTTGAGGAGCAAGTTTGAGATGAAGGACATGGGTGTTGCTGACAGACTAAAACCTGAACTATACCATATCCATGATCCAAATGAGTGGCTCGTGGATACGGGAGCCAATGTAAATATATGTTCTGACAGAACGTTGTTTTCTTCTTATCAGACCTGCAGCGGTGGGACTGTAAAGATGGGGAACGATTCTGCAGTCAGGGTGCTAGGGTCGGGACAAGTCAACTTGAGGTTCTCCTCTGGACGTGTCTGGACGTTGCACAGGGTGCTGCATGTTCCTGACATCAAGAAGAATGTGTTATCCGGCTCTATCTTAGTTAGAAATGGTTTTGAATTAAACTTTAAATGTAATAAAGTTGTTATTCTGAGACATGTTACTTTTTATGGAAAAGGCTATTTGGCAGATTTTGACTTGTTATTTAGAATTAGATGTGATTCAGTAAACATTAATGAATTGAATGTTTTGAATGCTGAATGTTCTAATTCTGTGTCTCATGTTGTGAATAATCTAGAATCTTGTGATCTGTGGCATGGTAGATTGGGACATGTAAACCTAAATTCGATTAAAAGAATGATGGATTTAGAATTGATCCCTAAATACACAATTGATAAAACTCAAAAATGTGAAATTTGTGTGCAAGCAAAGAAACCTAGGAAGTCTTTTCAGTCTGTCTCTAGAGATAGTGGGATCTTGGATCTAGTGCACACAGATATCTGTGAGTTTAATGGTGTTGACCCGAGACAATAAGAAATACTTTATCACCTTTATAGATGATGGCAGTAGATACTGCTATGTACATCTAATGAAAACCAAGGATGAAGCCTTAGAGAAATTTCTTATCTTTAAGAATGATGCTGAGACACAAATAGGAAAAGTGCTTAAACGCCTTAGGTCAGATAGAGGAGGTGAATATACCTCTAACTTATTTGATGAACAATGCAAATCTTTTGGCATAGTTCATGAAGTTACGGCCCCATATTCACCGCAATCAAATGGGATAGCAGAACGGAAAAATAGAACCTTAACTGACATGATCAATGCTCTCCTACAGAGTTCTGGACTTCCAACCTATATGTGAGGAGAAGCCCTGAATACGGCTTGCCATATTCTGAATAGGGTGCCTCCAAGACATATGGAAAAGTGTCCCTTTGAACTTTGGAGAAATAGGAAACCGAGTTTAAGATATCTCAAAGTGTGGGGCTGTCTCGCTAAGGTTTTAGTCCCAGAACACAAGAGAAAGAAACTTGGTCCTAAAACTGTTGATGCGGTCTTCTTAGGTTACCTAGAAAATAGCTATGCATATAGGTTCTTGGTAATTCGGTCCGAGATACCGGGCACAGATGTCAACACTATTGTTGAACTCCGTGATGCTACCTTCTTTGAGGATGTCTTCCCATTGAAGACAGGGATTCCTCAGAATCTGACCATTGAGGGCGCCTCCACATCAGGATCTATTCCAGATCAAGTGGAAAGGATATCGAATGTGGGGGTTGAGACTCAACCTGAACCTAATGATCTTTCTGAAGAAAATGAGCCGAGGAGTAAAAGACCTCGGATAGCCAAGGATCTGGGTAGCGACTTCGTTGTCTACCAGATCGAGGGTGATCCACCAAGTTACAAGGAAGCCATGGCTTCATCTGAAGCAAAACAATGGAAGGAAGCCATCAAATCTGAGATGGATTCCATTATGGCTAATGGAATTTGGGAGTTGGTTGATTTACCCAAAGGGTGCTCTACTATTGGGTGCAAGTGGGTGTTCAAGAGAAAGCTTAGACCTAACGGATCAATTGAAAAGTACAAAGCCAGATTAGTTGCCAAGGGCTTTAGGCAAAAGGAAGGTATCGATTACTTTGATACCTATTCCCCTGTGACTAGGATGACCACAATCCGGATGCTCATAGCACTGGCATCTGTATATGATCTCTCTATCCACCAGATGGATGTGAAGACTACCTTCTTACATGGCGATCTTGAGGAAGAGATCTATATGGATCAACCTGATGGGCTTGTGACTCCTGGGAATGAGGGAAAGGTTTGCAAGCTTGTCAAATCCCTTTATGAATTGAAACAAGCACCAAAGCAGTGGTATGAAAAATTTGACAAAACTATTTTGTCATGTGGCTTTAAGGTTCATGAATCCGACAAGTGTGTCTATTCCAAGGTGAAAGGTGATGAGTGTATTGTCTTGTGCCTATATATTGATGACATATTGTTGTTTGGATCACATATGAAGATTATTAATGAGACTAAGGCATTCTTGAGGAGCAAGTTTGAGATGAAGGACATGGGTGTTGCTGATGTAATCTTGGGTCTCAAACTGACAAGGTCAGTTGATGGGATTGTAATTTCTCAATCTCACTATTTTGAGAAGGTACTTGAGAAATTTTGGATATTAAGATTGCAAAGCTGTAAGCACTCCTTATGATTCATCCAAAACGTTGTTTAAGAATAAAAGTGGAGTACCTGTAGCCCAGCTAAGGTATTCACAAGTAATAGGAAGTTTAATGTATCTTGCAAATTGCACGAGACCTGATATTTCATTCTCGGTTGCAAAGCTGAGTAGATACACTAGATGTCCTGACCGTACTCACTGGGAGGCTCTGGATCGAGTACTGAAGTACTTGAAGGGAACTATTTCCCTTAGTTTGCATTATGGTAGACATCCATCTGTACTAGAAGGATACAGTGATGCAAGCTGGATAGGGAAAATAGAGGAGTCTGGGAGTAATGGTGTTACAGGGTATGTATTTACCCTTGGAGGCGGTGCAGTCTCCTGGAGGTCTGTGAAGCAGACCATTCTAGCTCGATCTACTTTTGAGGCCGAGCTGTGTGCTTTGGACACAACTGGAATTGAGGCTGAATGGCTAAGAGAACTTATGTCTGAAATTCCCATGGTAGGTCAGCCTATTCCTGCGATCTCGGTACATTGTGATAATATGACCACAATTGCCAAGATCAAGAGTTCAAAGTTCAACCAGAAAACAAGGAGACACATACAAATCAGACTTAAGACGTTAAGGGATTTGGTGTCTCGAGGAGTGTTGGCTGTGGATTTTGTAGGATCCAAAGACAATACGGCAGATCCGTTGACTAAGGGACTTGATAGATCTTTAGTCCTAAAGTTTAGGCTTGGGATGGGACTGAGACCCATTGGGAGTTCCTCTACAGTAGCAACCCAACCTATCTGAGTGGAGATCCTACAAAGTAGGTTCAATGTGGTAATAACAAGCTGTTTGGAGAACTGGTTGGCACTCTAAGTTTATTGCGTAAGCATGAGTGTCTTATTCCTGGAAGCCTGAGTGCCATTTAAGCTGTAAGTTTAGGAAGAGTGTAGGCTCTGAATTGGTTCAAGCCTTTGGGCAGGATGTTAGCAGTGCATCCTTGGAGAACGCCACCTATGTGAGTGTTACTGTGGGCCGCAGTTAAAGGAAGAGGATCTTTCCTGAACACACTCATGAAACAGGATAAGGGTGCATGGCCTTTAAGAGCACCAACCCTGAAGATTGTACCAAGAACAATGTTGGAAATGCGAGCCCACGGCGAGCCATTATGCAATAAATGTTATTTCAATTCACTCCTTGATCTGAAATGAAGAATACATAATTTGCATAATAGGTCCCTTAGTACAATTAGGGATATGTACCATGGCCATCTTAATGATCATACAGCTGTTGATTCAATTATTGAATCATAGAGCCTGGTGCTTAGATGAATATCTAATGAGTTAGATTGAGGACTCATCAAGCACCGTCAAATGACTATTAAGAGATGATCTCCAGCCTGAGTAGGAGATGGCAATCCTTTCTCAGTTAGGCTGATATCTGACCGACCTCTTGATGCAGGTCCTCTGCATAGGAATAGAGATTCGGAGGTGTCGGATGAGTTAGGTCAAAGAGTTGACTTAACGAGATCGAGATAACCAAAGTCCTATATCATACACTGTCATGATATAGGCACACATCCTCTGACCGGAGACAGATGTGTTACTATATGTCTGAGTATGTACATTTGGCAGACCAGTAGAGAAGTAATCTGATCTTAGTCCAAATGTTGGACATTGATCTGAATGTGATTCAGATTCAATGAGAAGATTAGATTTGCGGTCTTGATTTAATCAAGCATCTATGGGAGGCCCGAGATCTGGATTTGAGATGTGATCTCAATATCCATGTCACTATACGTGGAACAATACAATCGCCCTGTCCTTATCTCCAAGTATTCGCGGAGAAAGCGCATTATCCTTGAAAGGGTTCATGGATAATTCTATTGTTGATATATGTATCCGAGCATTGAGAAAATGGATAATTAAATGTGATTTAATTATCATGAATAATATGAATTTGATTCATATTATAAGGAGAGTTATCTTAGATAATTAAATGTGATTTGATTATCAAAGATGTGAATAATGTGAATGTGATTCATATTATTTAAACACATGAGATAAAGAGATCCAAGATGATTAAATATGATTTAATTATCAATGATAAGAATAATGTGGATAGTAATATCCAATTATTCATAATATATTATAAATGTGATTTATAATGTATTAGAGAGAGTTAAATATAATTTATATTAGTAGATTAATTATTAATGTGTATTGGATACACATTGTTTAATTAATTGAAAATGTAAATTACATTTTGTTTTGGGTTGTGAATGTGATTCACAATATTCCAATGTCAAGATTGCAATATTCGCAAAATTAATTGAGAATTATTTTTTTTGGTGAATAATTGTTGGAAAATAAGTTGAGAGAAAAACAAGGAGATATGCAATCCCATGGGAATCCATGGGATTGCCCTCCCCATATGGGAAGAGGGGGGCGGCACCAATTCCTTTATGGAATTGGTGGCCGTCCACTCCTCCCAATAGGGAAGGAGGCTCTCATTTGTTTTTCTACTCCTTATTTAGTTGGTTTAATTTGGTATTAATATATATTTGATTTATCAAATATATTTAATCAAAATTAAATCACAAGTTGTTGGCTTTTACCAACAACAATCTTGACCATTGGATTGACATAAATCAATCTCATCCATTGATTTTATATGTCACATTGATTGAGATCCATGGATCCCAAAACCCTATAAATAGAGAGGCATACCCATGCTCTCTCTTTACACACAATGCTTGAGAAGCATCTCTCTCTCTCTCTCCCTTTCTCTCTAGAGGTCAGCCCTCTCTCTCCCTCTCATGGCCGTCCACCATGGATGCCATGGAGAGGTTCTCCATCGCCGTGGCATCGTCGTTATGCTGTCCGTTCTTCTGCTCGTGGATCTCCGTCTCCTTCGGTGCGCCTCGCTCGTGAAGAAGACGATGGATCTCGTGTGTCGAGATCAGGAGATCCGTCGCTTGGATCATCAACATGGATTGCGAGAAGCACGCGGTTCATCCCCGCGCTCGCAAGCGCCTCCTCCGTCGGATCGGACTTGAGACAGGAGGTCTCTTCGTTTAGAGACTCGATCGCAACCACGCTTCAAGAGGTAATCCTATTACTTGTTTGTGGTTTAGACGAAACGATCCGAGAAGTGTTCTTGGATCATGTGGTTTCGTCGTGAGAATTTTTTTTTAAATTCCGCTGCATCGAGCAACTAGTCCGACTAGTCGCTCCTCGTCGTATTCGATACGACGCTCACGCTTCCGTGATGCGCTTGAGGATCTAACCATATCCTTCAAACAACTCTTTGTTGTTTCTACCGTATGCTTTAACACCAAGGTCTGAAGTTCAAGACGTAGTTCACTTCGTTCATGTTAAAGTGAAAGTAGCAAACTCAGGTAGAGGTTCAAACCGGAAGGTACCTTTACTGAAAGCAAAGTGTGGGCAGCCGAAAGAAGTCTCTTAATTCTTTTTGAATCTCTTTTTCAAATTGGTGAATTCGTGGGGGATTGTTGTATTAAAATTGTTTATATAGGTTTTAATTGGAAAACCTATTAAGTACAATTTGGTATTGATTTGGTTTCAATTGGGAAACCAAATGGTTTGGAGGGAAAGTGGGAATTCCCAAATTTGAAACATGGTTGAGTTTGGGTGGAAGTTTAGTACCATACCTTGGAGATCTAAACTTTTGGTGGACTTATATATGAGTCCACACTCCAAGCTCTTGTAGCAATAGTAGAGAGGAGGAATGGAGGACCACACACGCGCGCGCGCGCGCTCCGCTCCGTCTCCGGCTCGGGCTCGGGCTCGGGAGAGTCAATTCGGATCTCGGATCTCGCGCCATTATGGGCGCGTTTTTTTGGGATCCGAAAGGATGCGTTTTCGGGACGCGTTTTTGGAAACCAAAGGTCGCGTCTTCGGGACGCGAGCCCCTCTATTTATATCTCTCACTCGACTCGGTTTTTCTTCACTCGCAAGAAAAACCTCTCTCTCACGCCGTCTCTCTCTGGTTCTTCCTTTCACGGACGAACGTTGTCTTCTTCCTCTCTCGGCTGCAGTTCTCTGAGGTACAATCGAGGACGATCCCGTTGGTGTGCGCCGACGACGATCTTGAACCGTCGTATCCTGGGAGCGGATCGCTAGTACCCTACGCACCGGTATTGTGGGGGCGATATCTTCTCTAAGGACAGTCCATTTCATAGACGCTTCGGTGAATTCTAAATTGATCTTTATTTTATTTTGGTTGCCGCAATATGTTTACTGCTTTACCCTTTCTGGATCATGCCCGTATTATTTATGTTTCTGTTCTATTAATCGGTTCCTGTTTGCATTGTATAATCGGATAATGATTGGGAAACATACGACTTATATGATTTTATTCGGTATTGTTTCCCTGTTAACTCATTTGGATCCGATAATTTACTGTTTAATATATGCACTGGTAATCTTATTTAAAACATTCTCAACCAAGGCATCATCCATATTGAAGCAAAACCAATAATTTCATTCCACAATAAAACAAACTGATAAAAGATTCATCTTGAGATAAAACACTAGTAAGCTGGTAACTGGAAACCAACTAATTGAGCTTTTCCATGTAAAATTGGAACTTCATAATAGCAAAACATCTGATATGCCCAAGTGGGTAATAAGTGTTTAATCGGACATCTGATCCTCTTCTCACCGTAATTTAAATAATGACATCTGATTTTTGGAGCTGAGCTACAAAAAGCTTTGAATATTAATTGGAATCTATCTCTCCTGTTTATTTCCTCACATACACAGACCCACTCGAGATTTTCTATGACACAGCGCCTCTTCATTTTGTACTCAGAAAAAAGAACCTCATCTCATCTCTATTTACATTCACTGCACCCGATGATCACCAACTCAAAAGCCCTCAAGGCCAATGCTGAAACTAACATCAGACCGACATTTTATGATTTGTTCGCCTATATCTGCAGATGCAATGGAGTCACATTAACTCCTTCACGTTCCACGGTCAATAAGTGTAGAGCTTCTGCAGAACAATTTCTCTAAAACGCGAAATCCCCTGCAGAAGTTCCAATCTCTGAAACGGGAGGAAAACTTCCACACCGCGCCGATCTCGCCGGAACACCTCCTGAACCTCGCTGCAACAACCTCGGATCGACCCGCTCCTGTTACAAGCGAGAAGGAGGAAGGAGCTCACTGGAAATGGAGTGGGAGAAAATGGCGGATGTTCTCGCCGGAGGGAGTCTAGGGCTCCTTTTATAGGGTAGGAAACTTGGGGCTCAAGCAAGGTGGTGGCGTCACCAGTGGGTTGATGGCCGAGCGGCCCAACGACCCGTGGTTAGGTGGTTGGCCGGAGAAGATGGGCGACGGGAGGGAGCGGCGGCGGGCGAAGAAGGAGAGGTGCGAGAAGAAGAAGGGGCGGCGGGGAAGGGGAGAGAAAGAAGAGAGAGAAGACAAAGAAATAAAATAAGATAATAAAATAAAATAATTACGTAAATAATTAAATAAATTTAACTTAATAGTCAATTTAATTAATTTTTATTTAAAGATAAATAATTTAATAACTAATAAATAATTAAGTGATTTAAAAATAATAAGAAATACCTAAATTAATAATAGTTAAATAAATAATTAAAGAAATAAATACATTTTTATTTATTTTATTTTAATAATAAAATTTTAATAAAGTATAAAAATAAAAATAGCATATATTAACTAAAATAAAATTAAGATACATTGTACATTTTATACCGACCGTTGCATATTAACTCTATTTTAGTTAAATTAGTTTCATATGATAGATAATTCTATAAAATGAACTTTAAAAGTGAGTACATCTAATTCGAAATCCATATAGCTGAGTTACGAGGTCTGGAAGTTTAGGGTCACGACTTCGTGGCTTCAAGATTTATTGATATTTTTTAATAAATTATATTTTTCTGTTGATTTTTATAAACATACTAGAAAAGAATTCTATCATGAAGATTATAATATAATATATATAAACAAAGGGTCCTAAACGTCAAAACTCACGTGTTTTATTCTAATATTCTTTTGCTATTTTTAATAAATAATATTAATTATAAAAAGAAGTTTAAAAGTTAGTTTGGTCAATTTGAAGTTTTTTTATAAATAGTTATGAACCTTGGAAGTCGGCTTTTACGGCTTTTTTGGTTCATCATAATTAATTAATTGTACATTAAATAATTTTCTGATATTTTTATAAATTAATATATATTATTATCAACAACTTTCTAAAGGAAATATTTTAGTTTGAGATGATCTCGATGATAAATAAATAGATGAAATATTTACAATGTAAAAAATATGTAAATGTACATTTATGCTCTTGATTTTTTGTCATTTTTATAAATTAGGATCCTTATCTCTCCATCTTATTTATTTTGTCGACCAAGTCAATATTGACCTGATCTTGGGGTTAGGATCAGTCTGTATATATTACATATCCACATCCATTTTTTTCTTTTCTTTTTCTTTTTTATTATTTTATTTTGGATAAAATAAGTATTAAATATATAATATTAATAAATATAGTTAAAATATTAATTAGTGAGAATTAGTGAATACTTGCATGTATTTTACCAAGGATTTTAGCCAAAATGAAAGAACAAAAGCGATGAATCATAGATTCATCATGTGTAACTATGCATCTTTTTACATGTTTCATTATTTTTCCTACTTTTTATTGAATCGACCAAGGCCTAGGGTCTCAGTCTCTGAATGAGGATCATAAATAAATCTTGCAAACCTATTTACTCTGTTTTTTCATGCCATCCTGCATGTATGTAATATGTCCTCTCTTTTAATTCTTTTATCTTTCCTTCTTTGAATATTCTTATGCATTTTAAAGTGTTAAAAAGTCCTTACTTACAAGAATGTATTTAATAGAATGCAATGTTATGAATAAAGTGCATGCATTTGTTAAGTTTATTAGCTCAATTTTCATGTATTATGTTGACAAAAGTTGGGTTCATTATTCCCCCAACCCCCGCCCCCCCCAATCCTTGAACCCCTCGTCCACTCTGCCTCCCCTCTTAGTTCAAGTTCCACCCCTTTGAACCAGATCAGGTTTGTAACCTTACGCCTCCTCGACCCACAAAGTCCTCAAGCAGACCTTCTTCTGTGCGCGTGTGTAGCTCAATGTTGTACTCTGTGCATTTACTTCCGCAACATGGACGTCGCGGTGTTAGACAATCAATAGCCCTCAGACATGGATAGTAGATACCTGCAAGGGGTGGATAAATTGGAGAAGAGGCGGGCTTGTTGTTTCTAAACCTTGATGTTTATAGGAGTTCATGTAAAACCCATCTTTTTAAAGCATATGCAACATGGATATATCATTAATATCATTTGTTCATAAGATGACATGATTGAGACAAGTAATCACAATCGAGACAAGTAGAAATAGGCAATAACTGGAGCAATATCATCGATATAGATGGGAAATGATAGATTCATTGCAAAAATAATTTATAAGCTAAGCCTCGAGCATATCATAGGGATTAGACTTTGTGGGAGATGGTTTCTAGGAGGAAACGAAATTTACGTCAAAAAAGGTGGTGGCAGAAATTTGGAGGGAAACATGGAAGAAGATGAAGGGCATACCAATGTAAATTTCATATATTATTAAGGAAAAAGAGGAAATCATTTATTGGTTTCAACTAAATTTGATATTCAAATGGAAGGAGGTTACTGTTCGTAGGTTTTTACGTTTGAATTTGGTTTAACTAAAGGGGTCATGGTGTAATTGAACAAGTTTTTAAGGGTCATGGTGTGAAATTATAATTTTTTATACTGATATAATGAGAGAATTGTAAAAGCAGTAAACTTTAATCATGCTAGTTACAACAAACTACTATCAAGACAAGTTCTTCATGAGAACCACCAGAAGGTTTAAAAGCGAAGTAACTAGGACTCATATGCAAATAACATGAAAGTACTTAAATTAAAAATTTGATGACAATCACATCTAATAAAAAAAATTGAAGGAATAAATTATTATCTCGCAAAGTTATTGATGGCTGGAGATATTGTATGAAGGTCATGTATATTAAGGCAAAACTTGAAGTCTTGTTGAAAAAGGTGCTCATTAAGTTTGATTAGTGACATCAATCGTTCAGGAAGCAAATACGCACTTCATTATGACTCTAATACCATTGTGATGGGGTTATCTTGTGATCATTAATCTATCTGAGCATTGTTTGATTAGATTCGTTCCCAACACATTGGAAAAAATCAAAGGGAATGAAGAAGATGGATCGAGATTGAGAGCTTTTGGAAGAGAGATTTTTTTTTTCATATCACCATGAACACACACACATACACAAGATTATCTACCATCCCATTCATCCCAACTCGTAACTGCTCATTTAATTATAATATTTGCATTTATTCAAGATTCAAGCTCCATAAATCCCATCAATCGATGCATTTTTAGATTTATATTTCACAAAATCATGATTTTAATCCAATTTCTACTTCTCCTTTCTAGTGGAGATTTGAAACCAATGCAATTTTGACCATAAAGATCAATGTATCCAACACATGTAAACTCCTGTTACATGTAAACTCCTGTTATATTTCTTTCCCCGCAATGCCATCCCATCACAGCCGTCAATCAACCCCACCTCAACGATCCAACGTTCCGAACTCACCACGCGCTTCCTCCAGTCCCCTTCAAAACGAGCGAACACCAACTTATTTCCTCCACGTGTCACCCGGAGACGCGGTCCGTTACAGATCTCCCAACAACCCGAGAACAAAACCCTCGCAGCCGTCCATGTTCCCACAAAACTACGGAAACTACATCTTGTCCCCGTCCCCGTCCCCTTCATCACTCCCAACTCTCCGGAACCCCAATCTCCACTCCCGATCTCGATGGCCTCCGACCGCGAGCGATTCGTCTACATCGCCAAGCTCGCCGAGCAGGCCGAGCGCTACGAAGGTAGATCGCACGGATCCCTAGATCCCCATTGCGGAACAATCCCTAGATCTCGACCAAAACCTAGATTTTGTCGATTTTTTTTATTTTTCACGATTTTCCTGATCCGAATGATCATTTTGGGCGCAGAGATGGTGGATTCGATGAAGAAGGTGGCAGCGCTGGACGTGGAGCTGACGGTGGAGGAGAGGAACCTGCTGTCCGTGGGGTATAAGAACGTGATCGGTGCGCGGAGGGCGAGCTGGAGGATACTGTCGTCGATCGAGCAGAAGGAGGAATCGAAGGGGAAGGAGGACAACGCCAAGAGGGTCAGGGACTACCGCCAGAGGATCGAGGACGAGCTTTCTGGCGTCTGCAACGACATCATGGCCGTCCTTGACGATCACCTCATCCCCTTCGCCTCCGGCGGGGAGTCCTCCGTCTTCTACTACAAGATGTGAGCATTAGTGTCTTCTACACCTTCGAATTTGATCTATCTACATATCTAAATAGGAGTATTTTCCTCTCCGAGGTTCTCATTTCGACAGTCTAATGTTATGGTTTGAAAGCTAACCGTTTGAATTAAGTTTCGCTGGAAACGGAGGTATATAGATGCTCGAAATGGAAGAGAATTTTATCGAATATTGACTTGCTTTACAAATTATTGCACGGCTAATTTTTATTAATGTAAGATCTAATGTTTTTAAAAGTTTCTCTGTGCGTGCTAAAAAGGCCCTCTGTATATTTAGGTTGGTCTGGATTGTAAAAATCTTAAAGAAATTGCATAAATTGAGTCGTCATTTGATGTATACGATTTTTTGCAGGTGTTTTAGTAACAAATGGTAATTTATATTATGCATCTGATGAAACCAGTCTTGTATAATTTTTCGTGAGCTGCACAAGATGAAATTTTCACATGGGGGCACTTGGAATGGGAGTCACCTTGTTTTGCCAATCTCGGTAAAGTATCTGATTGGTTTAATGAATGTCTGGATACTCAGTGGATTGCAAATTGCGTAACTATTGCTCCTCCTCATGTCAACGATCGATGTATTTTATTGCTTAGGGATAATTCATCCATGGGTTTTGGATGCCTGATAGATATGAATAGTTCTTTACAATATTCCCATGGCTTTTATTAGTAGGATATGCTTTGTCAATATTACATAATGATTTTTTATGACATTTTTCTCTTTAGGTAATTTTCATGTGTATTTATAAAATGTTTGTGTCAGAATATGCACAACTCAACTTTCGAATCTGTAGGATAACTCATCTGTGTAAATATATAAAAGTGAACAAATTGATAGCGATAGGTGGAAAAGATGTGGTTTAATCTGATGTTTAGATACTCAGATTATTTCTGGATTTGGTAATTGACCAGGAAGGGAGATTACTATCGTTACCTGGCTGAGTTTAAAAGTGGTAATGAGAGAAAGGAAGCTGCGGATCAGTCGCAGAAAGCTATGAGGTATGAGTTATATTTACTTAGTAGACATGATGTTCCCATTTTATGAAAATTGACGATCCCATGGTCATCATATGATGCTAGATGCTCACGAGATCATTTTTTTCTCTGGGTAATTGTGGTTAATCTGAAAGTTGATTATGAATGTATGATGGCAAGTATGAGGGTTAGTCATGGTAATTTCCTTGGGTTTCGTGGAATTGTTAAGAACTGCTCCTTTTTCTTGGTAAAAGGGTGAACATACAAAGTGATGTGCAACCATCCTTCATTCATAAATTATAAGTAAAATCGCTTCTATATTTTTTGCACCATTTTGTCATTTGTAAGCCGGTTAAGGTTGGAAGTTGTGCTTCTTTTAGCGAGCATCCTTGTGTTATCTGGTTTGGACTCTTGCGCTTTCTTTGGCCTGAAATGTGCCGAGGAAAGGTTCCCGTTATTTATGCAACATGTAAAAGGTGTGAGATCTGGCGCATACTATCAGCACATGTTAGCACTATTAGTCTTTTTTAATTGAACAACTATGATCTGAATGCTTATTGTTAGTTAAGACCTTTTATACATCGAGCTTTAAAAAGTTCAAGTCGTATATTTCATTAATGGGCACTTTCTTAATTTACAGATTGCCACCAGCACAGCTGAGAAAGATTTGACACCTACTCATCCAATTCGGCTTGGCCTGGCATTGAACTTCTCTGTGTTTTACTATGAGATTTTGAACTCTCCTGAAAGGTATCTTTGGGTCTTCTTTATCTATACGGCTCGCATATGACTGTTGTTATGGTATCAAACTTGATCTTATGTACCTGAATATATCTATTCAGGGCTTGCCACCTTGCTAAACAAGCCTTTGATGAAGCCATCTCTGAGCTCGACACATTGAGTGAAGAATCTTACAAGGATAGCACCCTAATCATGCAACTTTTGAGGGACAATCTGACCCTCTGGACTTCTGACATTCCCGAGGATGGAGGTATATATCTACTTGTTTAGCCTTTGCAAGGGGATTTTTGTGAGAAAGAAAACATCACATGCAATGTGGAAATTGCATGGTGTATATTCTTAATTTGAATACATCTTTCCCCGTTTTTTATATCTCAAAAAATAAAATAAAATCTTTCCACGTTTTTCCTGACTGGCTGATTTCTTGTAACATTTGCTTATGCTATCTATTTCATAGAACAATGCAGCAGAATAACATCATGATCTTCTCTGGTGTTTTGTCCTGTGCATTCTTCTGTATTGTGATTGCAAGTGGATTAGGTGGGGAAACATTGATCTTTTGCATTCACAGCTCTGAATTATGATATTTTTAGTAAATTTTTGGGAAGAGTTCTGAGCTACAAAAAGGATTCTGATCAACATCATATTGAAAATCAGAGTGAAGCTTGATTCTATGTTAGTGATGATTTTCTGCACCAGTCATTTTCTACGGTTCTACCTAGTTATGACTATTGAAAATCACCCTTCATATTTTCTGCACCGCTCGTACTCGTTTATCATTAAGACACATTTCCTGATAACTACATGATTTTTTCGAAACTTAGGAAGTTGATATCCATCTTCAAAATAAACCTCTATAGAGTATAGACCAATATTATGCCGAGAAAAGTATTAAATAGTTGACATGGCACTGGAATTTTCTTGAATCATGTATAATGCCATGTGCTTTTCTGCCCCATAAATACAATACGATGAATGTTCATCAACAATGTTGATTTTTGCCAGCACTAGAGGAGCCTGCAAAGGATAACACTGGAAATGTGGGGAGGATGCTGCTCCGCCTGCTGCAGATGCTGAGGTAACATGGATTTCTGGAACAATGTTCATCTTGTAACTTGCCAACCTCTTAACATTCAATATGCTTTCGATTTAAAATCTGATGACACCTCTGAAATACTTGCAGTGAAGCTAACACAAATGGAGCAGTAGGCGGATGCAAGTGAGATTCTGGTGGGCTGAGTACCGACTGCTGCCATTGTACGGTCGGTTGTTGATTGACTCGTCTCTGGAAAGTGTCATTTTTCTTACTTCAATATTGCCGCAGTAGTGATTTTTATTTCTCTCTCTCTCTCTTTGCTTTGAATGTTGGGATTGTTGTAAAAGAACGTTCATTGAATAGCCCCATCCCTTTCCACCACCAACCCTTCTTAGATATGTTTTCATCACCATTTTGCTGTTTTATATGCGTGATATAAGTGTTTGCAGATCCATTTCCATGATTATGCACATGCAAATGTTATTATAATGTGTGTGAACATTCCAATGACCGTCGACAATCTGCTTCTAGTACTTAAACAGATTTGGGAAAAAAATTGTACTGGACATAATGAACTTATTGGACTGGTTAACTGAATGGTGGAAAGCAAGTAAATATGATTTCTCTTTCCAATTTAATGTCTTAACCCATTCTTACAAATTAAGTTGGGCATTATGCATGTAAATCAGGTTGGAGGTATCAAGTTGAAGCCCTTCACCTTTTCTTCGCTCCATTTGGGCAAATTAAAAATTGGTGGAAGGGACATAGTTCAACATTGGTTAGGAAGGAATCTCCATTGGGCTTTATAAATGGTCACACCCCAAAATCTTGTTGAATTAAGATGAGCATTAAAAGTGGTAACTGAGTTCAAATTTGGCTCGAAATCAAGAAGTTGAAGTTTGGCTCGAAGAAATTTGAGGTTCAGTTTGATTATGCTCAAGTTGCTCTTGGAAACAAAGTATATTTCATTGGGTTTGAACTGTAACAAGTCAAGTCCAAGTTGGCTTCAATAGGATCATCTTCGACAGATGGAGATATGTTCTTCTGGTTCAATCCAATTGAACCCAGTTTCTGTTTTTTTAATTAAAAAAATAAACAAACATTTGAGTCCGCATTGCTCACTTTGATCCCATAGTAGACCCTAGCATTGCCTCCCATCTAGAAAGCATACTAGCTTGGTATATTCACAACGGATTTTAAATTATTGCCACATAGCCATACCTTTGTTTATAACGTGTTTGATTTATTATTACAACTGAATTTTGACCAGATCTACTTTTAACGTGTGTACGCCTGTGTGATGACATCAGAACCCCTTAAAGTTCATAGGAAATCATAAACCACATTGAGGTTGCGAATACGCTTACAAAGTCAGGATATATACGATAAAATTTTATCTGGATTTTTTTTATAACAAGATGCTTTTTGTAAAAATAAAAACCCCTCAACAAATTCATTTGTCCAAAGAAGACCGGGCTCATGTTTCAGAAAGCCTACGTTGGCCAGAGTCATCAAAACATAGTTTTCGATGGATGTGTTCTTATTACATCAGCGCCTACGCCTCGAAGCTTTGCGTCAAAGATATGATAACCCTGATCAATATGTCCAATTCCAGCGACCTCCGTCACCCTTTCTGTGGTCAATCCTGCTAATACCAACGAAGCCCCTCCTCTAAGATCCATTGCTGCAACTCGCGAACCAAACAGTGCACTGCAAGAGGAAATCCATTGAGATCCGACGAATTGTTTTCATGACGAAGTTCTAGTCGTATGAAATTCTCGCGCCAAGACACTGCAGCTCCTTCACTACGAAAATATGCACCAGAGGATGTAAACGGCTATTGATGAAGGAAGAGTTCATTCAATCTCGGGTGCATGAAAACTGAATATCGTGATGCATATGATTCTGGATGACGGATTCCTTCACGAGGCTCGAGCCAGTGGAAGTTGTAAGCAAGGCCATGAACTGAGGTTGGAGATCTGTCGCGAATCAGGATAGGGTGATGCCTTAGAGTTAAAGCTGCGAAGACGTGCTCTGGCCGCTTCAAGAGTGGCTGATATCTGCTAATCAACTGCGACCTTCAGGTTTAGCGGTAAAAATCCGCTGCAGCAAGAATGACGAGTCAAAAATGGCCATACCTCTAATGTCTGAGGATCTCTCTGCAATATCTCACAACCGGAGGAGGAAAGCAAGATGGTCACAATCAGGATGTGCTCTGGAACAACGGGCGACATTGATATCCAGGATCTGGTGATGACTGCAGCAACCATGGAAGTCCCAGCCTCGATTCGATCAGGCACGACAGTGAAATCAGCACCATGCAGCAATTTTCGCCCGGAAATTGTGATTGTCTCTGTACCAGACCCTTCTATCCGCGCTCCACAAGCGATCAGAACTCTGCGAGATCAATGACTTCAGGCTCCTATGTAGAAATTGATATAACATTCAACATTGTGATCAGGCAAATTCTTCGAATGGGAGCAGTTTTTAGTAGAATTTGGGGGCAATATTGGAGAGAGTTGCCTTTCCATCAGCTAGCGAGGCCGCCATCATCAGTGTTTCAGTAGCTCCGACACCGGGGAAACCTAGCCGGAAGCAACCACCTACTAGTCTTCGCAGCTCGTATGTGCATTTTATCATGCCTGCAAAAATTTCTTATGATCTAAGTTTACGATCTTGCAAGTTTTCTGATGAGCTAGGTTTACATGAACTTTACTTCTCATTCACAAAATCCACAATCTCGATTTTGGGTCTCTTCAGATGGCAATATCCATAACCAAGATGATCATAAATGTGCTCAACTGGAATGCTGTTTACGAACAACAAGTTCGATCAATCAAAATATGCAAAGATCTCCAACATTTTCTTCTCAAAAGAATGGTTTGCAGCAAAGAGAAAAGGAAAAGATTGAAACTTTTTTTTAATCGCAAAAAAGATAGAAACTTTAGGGACATCCACCTGAGCTCCACATCGGCACCAAGCGCTCGGAGGCCTTCCCACCTCCGCCATCCCTCGCCAGGCCACCAGGGGCCCCACCATGAAGAACCCACCTCGCATTGCCCTTACCGCGTCGCCGCACAGCTCCCTGAAGATCAGGTCGCCGGCCTCCATGGTGACCTCCACGCCTCCGCGATCGTCGGGGGAGGCCGCAACGTGGGCGCCGATAGAGCGGAGGACAGTGAGCACGGCAGAGGTGTCGCGGAGCTCTAGGAGGTGGCGAAGGAGGTAGACACCAGAGTTGGAGCAGAGGGTGGCAGCGAGGAAGGCGAGTGAGGTGTTCTTGGAGCCGGAGATGGGGACATGAGCGGATAGCGGCCATCATCCAGTGACGAGGAGGTGGCTGGAGGAGGGAGGCGGAGTTACGTGGAGTGTGGTCATTTTGCATAGAGGAGAGTTGACTTGGGATTTTTTAAATAATTATTAAAATATTTGAATTTAATTAAATAGGCAGTGTGTTTGGAAATTTTTAAAAATAGTCATCAATCAACGTATGGGCTGTAGTGGCCAAATCGTACCTCAGGTTTTCGACCATTTTGCATTAGATATTTTGAGGATTTTATACTTACTATCCTTTCAAGTTTTCCAATAACATCATATTCCTAGTTCAATTATGGTATATTAGGTCCAAACAAGACCTTATTTGTTGTAATATTCTCTAGCCTCACATTTGACCTTCGTGTGGGTTGAAAGAATACCAAGGTGCTATAGATTGGACCATGGGATTTTTACACTTACTATCCTTTCAAGTTTTCCAATGACATCATATCCCTACTCAAGTACGTTTCATTAGGTCCAAACAAGATCTTATCCATCGTAATATTCTCTAGCCTCATATTTGACCTTCATGTGGGTTGAAAGAAACCATGGTGCTATAGATTGGACCATTACAACCCAAAGGGCATTAGTCACTCTCATCCAAACAATACTCTTATACCTTAGTTAAGAATGGATGCTACGCATATTCCAAAAGATGCTATACATACAGATTAAATTGTGTTTTTATAAATTCTTACTAATTCTCAGAGTGATGCAAATTTGTATGGAAATAACATAGTATTATCCGATTCATGTGGATGTCTATTTTTTTTCTCAAAATGAGTACCAAAATTTCATACGACATCTCATAAAGATTTCTACAATTTATAATGTAAATAATCAATAAAAAATAAATATCAAGACATTGATATGCCACATTTGTAAGCTCAACATTCCATATTATAACATCTAGCCATTTAAAAGAAAAGTTGATATTCTATCAAAATCATATAAGTTTTATAATTTCCCAAGAAATAATAAAGAATAGTTTACAATATTCTATGGTATCCATTTCCTGAAGATTCCACATAGGCCTCCTCCTCCTCCTTCACCTCCACTGTCATTTCCTTTGCCATTGTCTCCCGTCGTCTTATGACTATCATCGCTTGTTGTTCTCTTTACCTTCTTCTTGATATTCCGTTCTGAATCCGTCAGTACATGCCCATGAGGATGCGACTTAGATGAGGACTTCCTTATAGGTTCAGTTGGTTGACTACCACGGTGGATCTCTTGTGCTTTTCGCACTTGTTGACTACCACAGTGGATCTGACTGTGTAGGCTCATTGATCCTTACTATTACCAATGGTCTGCAAGGAGACTCTGAAGGATGCTGCGGTATTATCGTGTGATACCAAATTGTCTCTCGAACTCGGTTATCTCAGTTTGACGAACCATGGCAAATATCTCAGGTTGAAGACCTTCTGAATTGTATTGAGTTGGTTGTGTGAGCTGAGAGGACCCGGAGTAAAATTGACTTGAAGGACCATCATATAACAATCCTGCAAACTGTGATTGACTCCAAGCATCAATATATCCTATATGTATGAAATAATTACATTATATTAACCAATTATTTAAAAATGCAAAAAAACTAAATTGAAATATTACGATAATCAGATCAAGAAATTATTACAACATGAAGTCCCAAAAGTGACTGATCATGTGACAACCTTTGTCCGCTAAATCCCACATACTGTATACCTAAAAGATTTGGATTATATTCAGTACACAAAAAAGTAAAAACTAAACTGAGTTTGTGATAATCAAACAAAGGAATTTTTGCAACAAGAAGTCTCAAATGTCGGTTGCTGTTGTTATTCAGATCCTTGTCCACTAAATTTCCCATAATGCCAACCTAAAAGATTTGGATTATACTCAATAGTAAAAACTAAATTGAATTATTGTGATACTTAGACAAAAAAAATTTTGCAACATGAAGTCTCAAATGTTGCTTGTTGATGTTCAGATCCTTGCCCGCGGAATCCGCATAATGCATATCTAAAAGATTTGGATTATATTCAATACATAAGAAAGTAAAAATTTAATTTAATTAGTTTGATAATCGGACAAAGAAATTATTGCAACCTGAAGTCTCAAATAATGGTTGTTGTTGTTTATATCCTTGCCCGCTGAATCTCACATATTGCATACCTAAAAGATTTGGATTATATTTAATACCTAAAAAAGTAAAAACTAAATTGAATTATTGAGATCATCAGATAAAGGAATTATTGCAATATGAAGTCTCAAACGTTGATTGTTGCTGTTGAGATCCTCCCCCGCTATATCTCGCATAGCTCACACCTAAAGAGATTTGCATCATATAATTATAAAAATGAGTTGACCAAAAGAGAACTAATCAAATTTAAAGAATTAATGAAACCTGATGCTCCTAAGATATACAGCTTTTATCGTAGCATGTATGATAACCTAATGCTCCTAATCTAATATGTAGTTTACTTTATGAAATTAATATTTATTTTTAAAAATACGTAACTACTTTTAATTTTTGTATATTTTGCTTAAACATGACACTTGCATTCATAGAAATTATGTAATTATTTTTAGTTTTGGTGTATTTTGCTTTAGATGACGCTAACATTCACGAAAATAGTTAAATGGCACAAAGAAGCACATGTAATCTAATATCTAATTTGATCTAAGAAATTAATATTTTTTTACATTGTATAATTATTATTTGATCTACGATGTAATCTATAATTTTTATCTAATAATCAATCTCATTCATAAGACGAGAATCGATTTTGACATTATAATATCTAAATCACATACAAATTATTTCCTATTCAAATATCAACTTCTTATTTTTTGTCTTAAAATGTAAATATTAAAATTGAATATACAATATTAATATTTATTCCCAAAATTATGTATATTTTAAATTTTGGTACATTTTACTTTAAGATGACATTAACATTCACGAAAATATTTAAATGACAAAGAATCATGCGTAATCTAATATCTAATTTGATCTACGAAACTAGTATTTAATTTTTATATTACGTAATTGTTATTTGATCTATGATGTAATATACATTTTTAGCTAATAATTAATCTCATTCATAAGCGGGCAACTGATTTTGACATTATAATATCTAAATCACACAAAATTTATTTCTTATTCAAACATCAACTTTCTCATTTTTTTATCTTAAACGTAACTATTAAAATCGAATATACAATATTAGTATTTATCCTCAAAATTGTATAATTAATTTTAATTTTGGTACATTTTAGTTTAAGATGACATTAACATTCATGAAAATAGTTAAATGGCACAAAGAAGCATATATGATCTAATATCTAATTTGATCTACGAAATCAATATTTATTTTTAGATTGTGTAATTGTTATTTGATCTATGATATAATCTACATTTTTTAACTAATAATTAATCTCATTCATAAGATGACAATTGATTTTGACATTAGAATATCTAAATCACAAACAAATTATTAACTATTGAAACGACAATGGAATTTATTTGGTATTAACAAAATTTGCACAACTTTGTAATAGTTAGATTTAAAAAATTATATGTATAAATTTAAAATTACTTGAAATAAAGATGATTTTGAAAGTGACCAAATATATCTGAATATACAATGAGATATAACATACTATCGTAAAAAATATAATCTTCAATATTGATCAAAAAACTTGCAAAAAGAGTTAAAAAAAGGATATTCCCGATTCGTTCTTACTCGAAAAATATCAACGGAAGTCGGATGGTAGAAGAGCAATCCGAGAGAGATTGAGAGGGTTGAGAAGAAGAAACGAGAGGGTTGAGAAGAAGAAATGAGGAGGAAGATGAGTAGATGTGAGGAAATGGAGGGAGGGGATTTTATATGGGTAAAGGAGGAGAGGCCAAAGGGCATTTTCACCAACAGTCCGCTCCCAAATCGGTACTTGATGACCGTTGGCGTCTCTCCATGTGCTGATTTGGGTTAGCTTCCCAAATCGACACATGAGGTGCCGATAGATGTCTATTTTTTTAATTTTATTAGCGTGATATCTATTTAATTAATTATAATTATTAGAAAAACCGTTGACTTACATAGAGTTTAGAAGTGGGATTTTAATTGGGGGAGTTTTGATGGTGTTAGCAAAACAGATTTGAAGATCTCTTGCTTGCGTGGTGATTGGTTGTAAATTTAAGCTGAAACACATTTAGAATCAATTTTCAAAAACTACTCATTAACCAAGACAGTTCAAAGAAACTCATCACTAACAGACAACTGAAAATGAAACCCCTCTAATGGTCTGGTGGTAGAATCAGTGGGCTCCCACTCTAAGGAAGATGGTTCAACCCCTCCCTCCTAGGGGCGGAGGAAGAGGAGGGCGAGTAGGGGCCATGGCCCTCCTCTCCAAATGTACCATTTAGTGGCCCCCTTTCAAAGGGCTCCCACTCTAGGGTGTGCGCATGGGGTGTCCGTGGAGTCTCACCTTTCTGAAAGTTGCATCATTATTGGAAGGAAATTACATTTCTTTGTTGTTAGATTTGGTATGACATGATTTCTCAAAGAATTAGGAGGAATACCATGGTTTCTGCCAGAACCAGGCCACCGATTTTGAAGGCCACTCTGCATCCAGCTACTTCTGATAATGCAGTTCGTGAGAATCAAACGAGGTCCAGTTTGAAACTCAAAGTTAATGCAGTTGTGAGATTCATCCCGGCAGACAGTTCTGTTTTAACGCCAGCGGTTTCACTCTTGAAGGGTTCCCATCCAACCTGTTTGTAGTTGGTTGGGCAGGTTGCCTGGGATGTGAGTGTTCTCTCTACGAATGACGACATCAACAGCCTATGATGCGAGGCATAATTTATTTGCTCGGAGCAGGGGGTCGGGGGAGGAGTTTCGGACAGAGAGGGAGGAGGAGGAGGTTGGAGGAGGAAGAAGAGGATGGGGGAAGAGGAGGAAGAAGATGAGTCTGGACAATAATACCCTGCTTAACTGCACCAAGGTTTGAAAAAACCATGGTTAAGTCAACTCATTGACGGTCAATCCGACGGAAGGGCACAAGTGATAACGGAGAAAGAAGTGAAGGGCACAACTGATATTATCAAAAAGATAGGGGCATAACTGAAATTGCGATATCTCAGAGGGGCACAAGTGATAAAAATCTTTTTATTTTTTACAAAATATCACTATGTATATTCATCCATATATCCTTTCAATATGTCATTCGAATTTCATCAGAAAAGGAGATTCTTATGCCCTCTATCTAGAATATGAAATTTTAACGGTATAAATATTTTTTGTAATCAGCATGTTCTAGATGGGGGGGCATATGAGTCTCTCTTTCTGACAAAATTCAAATGACATATTGAAGGGACATATAAATTTACATGGTGATATTTTTCAAAAAAAATAAAAAAAATACAAAAAAATAGCGTAGGAACAACCCATCAAACCCATATTTGTAATAGATAAATTCCGAGTTTAACTAAAAGATCCATGTTTAGGAGCCTTATTCAAATTCAAAAAGTTGACGGCTGAAAAATATCAGAAATGTTTGAGTTGATTACGTAATCTACCATATCAACAAGGTTGTTGATGTTATCTAGTCTTTCCCCCCAACTTTAACAATTAGGGATGCAAACGGTTACGGATATATCCGTATTTGATCCGTCACCGTATCCATTTTATATAGATGTTGGCATCTGTATCCATATTCATTTTAAAATGGATATGGATATCATTTTGATATCCGTAAACATCTGTATCCGTATTCGTATCCGTATATCCGTTTTCATATATAAATACAATCATAGATTTATTTATAACCCTATATAACATAATTCTATACCTTCTTTACCATATTTGTATAATTTTTATGACACAAACATATTTAGTAATTTTATATCATGTGTTTTCCATCCAATTCGTATATATTTAAGTCGATTCTGTATTTCTAACATTACTCGTATGCGAACATTATCCGTTTTACGTCCGTATCCATTTTTTAAGTATACGGTAAGATATTTTTAATATCCATCAATATCTGTATCCGCATCTATATTCGTAGTCAAAAACAGAATCAGTGTCTGTATCTGTCCGTTTGCATCCCTACTAACAATAGGATCGAAAGGCCCTTCATACCTCATGGAACTTAGAGCTTCTTCCGACATGCGTTCTACTTGAACTAGGGTCGAGCTGATATATGAATTTAGGCTCGAATCTAAAGAATCGACTTGCTATGAACACAAAATAAAAAATGTGAGTTGGTACATAAGTATCGGTAAATAAAGATTAGATGTAAACATAATCATACAATTAAACTGAGCTTGTGAATATTTACTCTGATTCTAACGAAACCTTCACTTGAAAAGTAAACTTAAAAGGAGAGTTTGTTAAGTTTGGAGCTCAGTGATTATATATTGAACATCATAGTTTGACATTACATCTTTTTGAGGCATCTATCCATTGTGGAATTTGAGGTATAATTTTGTATTTATCTTTGATTTTTTATAAACAAGTTTCAAAAAAGAAATATGTTGAATTGAGTAATATAATTTATATAAAAAATATTATTACAATGCATAATTTAAATCTTGCGACTTTTTATTTGTTGTTATCTCTGTATGCAATTTTGATTGACTACCTGTCGTCTTTGCTATAGACAAAAGCAAGAGAAAATTACGTGAAGAGGGTTGGGGGGATGGGGGGGGGGGGGGTGGGAAGGGGCAAGTGTCCCCCTAAATTTTGAGATTACATAATATATGTATATTTATTTTCTCGCTGTGGATTTATAAGTTAAAAATAATTATAATATTTCATAATTATAATGCCTCATTTGGATTTTTTGAGGGTAAAACTCGTACATGCTCCCTTATTTCTTTAGAAAAAGTTCAATAATTTTTACCAATAGATAATATGCCTCTTAACATAAAATTTATACCTAAAAATAATAGATTTACCTCAAATCAACCTATATTGGATAATTTTATTAATCAGTCAACTTATAATAGATTCCTACCCTAATCTTATTAGTTATCCATTTTGTAGAATCGGACTATAGAATGAATCAATCTTTCATCCAATCACATTATCACTTATATAGATACGGCGGTTAATTCGCAATCTAAAAAAATTATTTTTTTAAAAAAATCATTTATTGTCAAGGCTCATATATTATTCATTGGTCCTATTTATTATCAAGTAAAGTAGTCAAATGCACATATATTCTTGATCGATGTATTTTTCATCATAGGTATTAATATTCCTTGTTATTGATAAATAAAATATAATTAGGTATTTATAATTTTGATTTGATACAAATTCGGAAAAAGTGTAGTTTATGTTGTAATTAATCAAAATCTATATACTTAATTTAAAATAATTAAAATACTTGAATATAACCTACGTTTAAAAAAAGGTAAAAATAATTATTCACAAAAAATCCTGACATTGCGGAACATATATGATACCAATTTATGAAAAATTGAATAAAAATATATAGTTGATTAAAAAATAAGTTTAAAATTGACTATTTTTATATAATGAATAAGTTCAAAATTGATGAAAAATATAGGTGAAAATTATAGATATAATTTGTCCCTAACAATTATTGTTATATACTGAATATGATTGTATTATAATTGATAGATGTATTTTTTAAACCTCGTGCCCCCTCCTAAAAAATGTTTTGGCTCTGTCCTTGCCTCCAACCTAATTTGATTTTGATAATATGAATGAAAAATGTTCTCGACAAATATATTATTATTGCTCTGCAAAGCTTATACTTTATGTAGACACTTAAATCTTGATAACACTAGACATATGTTATAGACGCTTGATTACAAAAATACTTTCAAATGATGACCATTAGGGTCAATCAAGTTAAGATTATTGGCTCATCCTACCATTAGGGTCAAAACCATTTCAGTCGATTAATTTATATTGCAGTCGACTAATTTAATCCAATCGCCTAACTACTTGAGAAGTTGATGGCAGTTGCTAGCCACTGAGGTAAACGACTCGACCAATCTCTTACACTCGGTAGAGTATTCGAATCCAGTCGACTGATATTACTTCCGACTGATTGATTATGTATTTTGTGCCATCTTTGGAAAGCTAACATTGCATATGGATGTTGGTACTCAACCTACTTCATTGTTTCTAAACGCTATAAAAGGAGGATTATTTCTTTACTTCACAACACCCATTCTATGAAAAAATCTCATACTTCCCCACCTTTTTCTTCTCTAGACTTGAAGCTCTTACCAAAAACCATGTCTTCAAGATCTAAGATATCAATTTCGATCTTCAATAGCTCATTCGCAATTGCTTCTAATTCTTTACGCACTTTTCATGCTGTCTTCTCTATTCTCTAAAGTATGTGTTAATTTTGATTACATACTAATAAGACTCTTCTAGATTGCTTTTTACAATTTATTTAGGTACCTAAGAATGGGTTCCTTCTCTTTGAAAGTAAAATACTTTTTTGAGTGTGTTCAAGAAATTAGTACATATTGCACATGGGTTTGTGCCACACCAATTTGACAGTAGGAAGCCAAAAGGAAAAGTTGGCATCCCCGTCTAGAGAACGGGGAGAAGATCTTAAAATGTGGTTGTAAATAGTGTTTTCACACACCTGAAATTTCACGCAAAAATCACCTATGCTTTGTAGATTAGAAATTTTATTTATATCGCATAATTTTAGATGGCACAATTCATCCACCCTTCAGTTGCTTTTTGATCCGCTTTCAACTACCCTTGCGAGAGAGCTGTACTAGCGAGACTTTGTCGAGATTTGTGAGCCTGAAGAAGCTCAAGTTTCAATAGCCCCAGATAGGGTTATGAGGTACCAATCTTGGACCAAGGCACACCGATGACCTCAGGGCCTGTTTGGTTACAGGGATGGGGTGGGTTGGGGTATCCACTTGTGAATAGTAAGTGTTTGGATGGTTATGAGGGTTGGGAGAGGGTTGGAATAAAGAATGTAATGTGATATCACCTTGACTTGTGATGGATTTCCAACCCAGGTTTGGAGGGGGATACACCAGGGTACCCCGAGGTACCCCAGTAACCAAACGGGTACAAGAGAGAATGTGGATTTTGGGTTTAGACCGGGAAACGACTCCCTAATGCGAGGTGATATGTTCCCCTCCCAGAGGAATTCGGAATTTATAAGGTCCTCCACGCCCGAGAGACCCGATCTACGCACCTGCCAATGTTGGTTTTGAGCACGAGGTCACCTTAGTTGATTCATTCAAACATTTGTCAAGTCCCCTTTAACTTCAGCTGCGACCCACTTCTCTGTGAGAGCTAGAGTTATGCCAATGCACAAGTTCAAGAACCTTTGTGCAGTTGCCCCCACCACCATGACAGAATGGCTCGACCTTCCAAAATACTCAAAACATACCTTTGCAGCTTATGTTGAAAGTAGCTTGAAGCTTGTGCTCAAAAAGGACTTCGACTTTCTGCACCTTAATTTGCTTGTCTTCACCTTGTTCATCTTTGAAAAAAGGACATCAGTTGGAACAAAAATATATCTAAAATCCAAAAATGTTTACTACAATCTAGAAGACCTCTCTTTTCATTAATTTTTTGCGAATAACTTCACCTTTGCATGGCAGTGTTTATGGAATTTGCCAACTAATCTGTGTGAAGAGGAACTTTAGAATTCGGAGCTACCGATCATAGCACCATCTTAACAACTTTCGTTCCTTTGTGCAAACCCTTTCAAGCATCGATGACGCGTATCCGCACATGGCTAACATAAGCATCATCCAAAAAGTGCACAGGCAAATCATCGCATAACAGAAAAAATTCGACATGGCATAAAAACATCTCTATATTTAGATGATGGTTTCCATAAAGAACCAAAGTTAATGCTAGAAGTGCATTAGAACATCGACATGAAGCGGGAAAAAAAGAAATCTTGTCCAGTTCAATAAACGAAAAAACTGAAAGAACAGGAGCATAAAACAGTAAGCATTCTGTGCGATCGATTGTTCATCTGTCATTGCAGCTGATCTGAAAACTGACTGTTCAGCTTTGGATTTTCCTTTAAATCCAAAGATAGATACAGACGAAGAAAGGAATTGGCCCTGCCGAGAGAAACTTCAGTCTCAAGAAGATCAGTAGGGCCAACAGATTTCCTTGTTAGCTAAACCGACTCAATGCATCATAGCACGAGGAAGGCGAGGCCTCACCGGGGTCTTGGATGGGCTTACCCTGAAACAAGTACAATGTAGAGAATCAATTGTTAGTAAAACCGATAGTAGGAAGCAAACGACTTGTTCTCATGTCGTTAGGGTGTAACCTGATTGGAAGAGTGCCCAATACCAGCCCACTGCAGTTCAGTGCAGTTATAGCACTTTCCGCCTGGAAAAAAATAAAATGAAAAGGGTCGGAAAACCCGGATAATTAGCAATGAATTAATTGCAACAATATGGTTTATGTCAAAGCAGTTTATAAAGCATACAAAGAAACTGGTTAAACAACATGACAGCTATAACAATTTCCAGTCTATCATCATTGAAGAAAATAGTTAATGATTTGAACACCAGAAACCCATAAGACATGTATAAATTTTGAGGTTCATCATCAGAAGGACAGAACCACGGCCATGTTTGATATGTTGGAAAGAAAACTCGATGGAAGAGAAACTAGATTCAACAGGGATGGAGGTGGGATGCAAACAAGGTTCGAAAGGAATAGCGGTGGAGATGATATTACAAACAACTAAATTTCAGTAGTCATGAAAATATTGGAACAAATCTTAAATATCGAGTATTACATTGTTATTTTTTTAAAGTTCAGGTATGACATTGAATTTCGGTGTATAATTCAGTGAATTTTATGCAATTTACTCTTCATAAAATAATATGAAATGACACTAAACATTTTACCATTACATTAGTTGATAATATGAACTTAAATTAACTTATTTATATTCTAAATGATTACAATAAATACAAGATGAGATTGTTTTTTACAGTAAAATGATATTTAATTTATACATTTATTAGTATGTGTAGAAAGGCTAATTGACCCAATCAGTGAAATATTAACTCCAAATGGGGTAGGAAATGGGATTCTGATTGGATCGAAACCCATTTCCCTCGTTTACAAAGGAAACAGAAAAGGAATACCATCCATCAAAAGCAAACCAGACACTGGAAAATAAAAACCCTGAAATTTTGATTCAATTCAATGTTGGAATCCCTCATGCCAAAAACGCTCTATAAATTATGATTTGAAAAAAAATGCTGAACATTGGAATAAAAAAGGTCAAAGAACCATCAAAACGTGTCGAAGATTAAATTGCTCGTCATCATTGGTAATGATAATGGCAAAATCACTCTTCGATGTTGTTCACTAACTTATTGCATACTTGTAAAAAAATGTCGAAGCCTTCTCCCACTTTGAGTAGGGTCAGCTACATGGATTCTAGCAGAAATCCATGTTAAAAGATCCGAATATTTTTTACACTAGTTGTCAGCTACCAAATGCAAACCCCACAAGGAGGCATTTTTACTTTGGTCTTTTGGGTGGTAGGCACACTGCACTACCACCAGACCATTGAACTTTTTTTCTTCAAAGCTTTGTGGACTGTATTGACATCAATTTCAACTTTTACTTCCTTTTACTTCAAATAATCATGTGCCTTGTGTTACACTGATAAAATCCAGATTCCAACTGGCAGCTTGCCCTTGGGTTGATCACAGAGGATGGCTAAAACTTTTTTTTTTGAAAGCAAGGATGGCTAAAACTTATAAATGACTTACGTTTGCAAATGACCAAATGCTGTTCCCTTATGAGCAGTTGCCAGTTTTTTTTATGAGATAACAATATTATATAGAGCAGAGACGGTTTAACTAGCTGGACATTTTAGGCATCAGCATAAGTTCTCACCAGAACAAACTCAACAAATGCTATGCGTGTCGAATGCAGGTTATCGCCAAGAAGCCTTAGTCGAGAAACCTGCCATGACATTTCAGGGTTAGACACAAGTTCAGACTCTTAAAAATAAACAACACAACCTCCCACTATTTACAAACCTCTCCACAGTAGGATTCAAAGAAAATCTTTACATCCAGTTGCGTAACCTGTGCAAAAAGATGAACCCCATATTATTTACCATGATTTTGAGAAACATGATAAATATAACTTGCATAGTATCAGTTTTTCTTAAAGAATCTGAAGAGAAAAATTACCTTCTTATCGATATTTGTGCAATAAACTGTTCTTGTACAAATTTCCTTTTCATCCTCAGACTGGAGATATGCCACCAGAAAAGGTTTACTATGTGCATTACACAAAAGCACAAACTTTGGATATATAATCTATAAATCATTCAAGATGTCAATCACTTAGGTGTACCTGAGGAAGAAAGGAAGGATTGACAGGCAAGATAGCAGTTTTCGAAGGTAAGACTCGGACGGGATAAAAACCAAGCATAGTTCCACTGAGGGTCAAAGCTGTCCTCGCACCATCTGTTAAGAAAGCACAATAATGGTGGTTAAGAAGAAGGTTCATTTTGAATATCTGCAATGAGCTGTTATAATAAGATAAGGAACCTGCATTGACTAATACAAGAGTGGTACACAAACTACTATCTTACGTTCATCACTAAACTCAATGAAGGCAAATCGAAGTACAGAATGAGGGTCGCCACATACACGGCAATCAAGTACCTGCATTCCGGACATAGCATATTAAATAACAAATAAAATGATAATTATCTGGTTCATATGCTCTGCATTATAAATGATAACAATGCCGTTTTAATCTGTTTTACATCATCTGCACCTGTTTTTGAGAGGATATTACATGTGATTGAGCAATAAATGTGATCAATTTTTTAAAAAACTTATAGGTAGCATCAGGTAGAAAATCGATTACTACAACAATTGTCAGGAGTTTCTCTTCTCCAACGTCCAAAGGAAAAAGGGATTTTTACCCGACAGACCTTATAAACTTTGTCAATTACCTCCACGACCTTTGAAACAACCAAATCACCCCCCCACCCCATAAACTTGCCAACTCCAACTCTTACCCCACGAACCCCCCGGGTAATTTGTTTGAAGTCTGTGGGGGTTCTTGGGGTAATTTACAGGGTCAATGGGGTAATTACGTTGTGCAAAAGGTCGTAGAGGTAATTTAAAAAGTTTATAGGGTCTGTCGGGTAAAAATCCCAAGGAAAAAAGGACTGCGTTGCCTCATATTTGCCATGTTAGGAAATTGTTAAACTTGCCCATTCGGTATAGCTTTATATCCTCTGACTTTTTTACAGTAAGCTTTAAAACTTGGTCCGGGATTTTTGATAATGCTGGCTCAAATCATAATTTACTTTCATGTTTACTGTATCCACTGCATAAGTGACGTTATCAAGGAATCAAACTTAATCAGTTCATCAGCATGAATGTTAGACGATTTCCTCCTCTCTGTTTCTATCTATATACAGATGGAAAAGATATGTGCTGTATATTTTAAAGTGACCATTGATTAGAATTTCTTTAGAAAGATTTTGCGGGTGCAAATCAAATGAAAATAGAATTAAGAAGTACTTCTGCTTAGGATAATTCACCTAATGTTTGTCTAGATACCAGGAAATGGACATGAATTATGCCTGAGCACTAGTGCCTATTCAGCAGATGAAACACAGTGATAAGATGATAATTTACATGCTTAAGCACTTTCTAGCAATTAAAGCAAAAGCATGTGATGTACTATATTTATCATAGAGGCCCTCGAATCTAATAGTATCATCGAACCTAGGCAGAGGTTGCTAATCTAAGCCAGAAAAATAGAAACAACTTCAAATTCCTAAATTTATCATAGATATGGTAGTTGTCCACTTTTTATTAATCAATGATTATTAATCATAGATGTCTAGATACTGGCATGTCGCAAAGAAATTAAAATAAAATGCATAACGAGTACATTTAAGAATACTAACAACCCCATAAATAGAAAAGGAAAGAAATGAATTATGTTAGAAACGTCTATAAAGAGAGAGAGAAACGATCAATATCACATTATGTCACCATCTGTCTCTTAAATGGTTTTTTTTTGTTTTTTTGAAACAAGAGGGGGAAACACACACATGTCTCAGCCCGGGATTTGAACCCTTGTCTTTTAGGTGGTAGGCATACTGCACTACCATAAGACCATTAAATGGGTTTGTCTCTTAACTGGTCGCCAAAATAGGTGTAGATACTTCCTACCTATGCTCACTCTATGGAATGGAAAGTATAAGAGCTGTGCATTTCACATCTAAAATGTTAAACTATAATCTGATTTAGTGGCATATATCATAATGTTCAAGAATGTGTCATCTTCGCAACTGTCAATATCAATACACAGATGATAGATGCTTAATGTAAACTTCTAAGCAAATTATGGCGTCAAAAGAAATATATCGAATGTCACTATATCGCTAATTCATTTTGAAAAGCCAAATGAGACAGTCATCTTCAACTGAATCTCAGTGCTCAGAATTATGAATCATTACAGCATTTTGGATTAGAGGAATCCCACAAACCATATCCAGACATAAATGCCTTCGAATCTCTCATGCTTGGACAGTAAATATCAAAATTTCCTGAATGATGATCAGCACAGATAAACCTATGTTCCCTTATAAAACTTATAAAAGTATCATCTATTGACAACTATATACAGTAAATTTAATGAAAGAAAGTAGTTCTACTTTCTAAAAAAAATCGAAATCAGTAAGTTAGCAAGTACCCAGATATCCTCCATACAATTAGTAGAAGATTTAGGGAGACGATCAGAGTACAAAGCTTATATAAGCATTCTTCATTCATGACAATAAATTAGCAGCTTCTCAGAGAACATGTTGAATGCTCCCAAAATAAAGCTAATTAGAAACTCCCGAACTCCCATGAAACCTGTGGCGATGCGCATACCCACTTAGCACATGCCTGGACACGTGCCCAGCGCACCTTGAAACAACATACAATGATTCACTCAATCCTCGAATGTCAAACAAAGCTCATATCTTGAGATTTATAGTTGTGTGACAATGATTCACTATAAAACAATTGAAGTAACCTCTTCTTTTGTACTTTTCCATTTGATTTCCCTGTCCGATAAAGAACTCAATTTTGCTGACCTGTTTATAGACGCAAATCCTCAATTTAAACATTGAAATCCAAATCCCATGTTTAGTTTGTAGATGATATATTTTATCCACAAACTTAGTTCCCAAATTTGGTTGGATGTGCCCTCCCTTCCCGCAATCTGTACCCACAACCAAATGACAGATATTGCATTATTTGCAAACAGTCGACTGATCACCCATTTCTCGATCTATTCGAGAACACGTGTTTAAGAGGCATGCTAAATTAATTAAAACAGACCCAACCAACAAACCAATCAAACAAACAAACCAGAAAAAAAAACTGACAACTCCTTGAGTGGGTGAACATCTCTCAAGAACGGTAGGATAAGATGACGGAAGTGCTTACTTGTCCACAGGTAGCAAACAGCGCGGCGAGTTGCTCTTCGGTTATCTGAAAATTAACAGAAGACTGTTCAGTTTAATCATCTAACAATTCCACATTATATCATAACCAACAAAACGCAAACACAACAACCAGCCACCCAATTGGATAAAAAATCTAAGAACTAGAAGATCATCCAAATCCATTAAAAACCGCACAGAAGAATAAAAAACAAATCAACATCATCAAAAAGATTACATGTTGATCAATGTCAGACACATAGACAGTCCTCCTGATCCTCTCCTCCCTCTGTGCTCTAGCAACTTTGTCGTTGATCCTCCTCTTCCCCTGACCAAAACTCCTCCTCTGCATGCATCAAACGCGCACACACACGATTAAAAAATTTACACAGCCCATAGTTAACAAACAAGAAAAAAAATACCAAATTCCAGATTATACCCTTCTGTATCCATTGCTGGATCCATCACTGCTGGAGTCCCTCTGGCTGTGGTTTTGCTCCGACGCCGCAACGAACACCGGCGCATCGGCCGACAACACGCCCCCTCGCCTCCCCTCCGCGGCGTGCGAGGAGGGGAAGAACTCCTTAGCCGAGGGGTTCAATTTGGAAAGCAAATCCACGAGCTCCCTCACGTCCCTCCTGAGCTCCTCGCTGCTGCTCCGGTCCGGCGACCCCTCGTGCATGAGCTTCCGATCCTCCGACCCCACCGAGCCCTCCGCGACGGCAGCCATCTCCGACCCACAATCCCAAATCCGCGAAAGATCGCAGCTTTCGTGCAGAAGATCACACTTTGAATCGTGCGCTACTGGAAAGATCGCTCCTTTCTTCCTCTATCACTCTCTCCTGATCCAAGAAAAAGGGGAACTTTATTCGATTTTCGGATCAAACGGGTCGGCTTCGATCGATCTTTAGGGAGGGGAGGTGGAAATCTGAGATGGGTAATTGGGAACAGGTGGGGAGGATTGGAGTGAGAAGGTTGGTTTTGGTGATCTTAATAGGTGGTGTGGTGTGTTGCAGTGGAGTGCGAGCAACGGGTCATAATTAGAAAAACCAAACTTTTGCACCGGAGGATTTAATGGCTCCTTTCTTCCTTCGAAAAAAAAATGGATGAGAAGGAAAAAAAGAGGATTTGGAAAGCTGCATGCTTTTTAGGATATCATGGTTTATTATTTGTTTAGATTAGATATATATCCTCCATCCTCTCTCTTGTCATATAGATTTGGTACTATAATAATGGAAAAAGTTGCTTATAGATTCTCCTTTTCTTCACTCGATGGAGATAGGGTTGTTGATGGAACTGAATTACAATGAATAGAATTACGCTGGAGTTCAGTTTGATAAGAAAGTTCGAAATCAATTTTTGTTTGATATATATTGGATATGTTATTTTCGAATTCGAGTTAGCATTGATACCGATTTGTCGAATATCGCTTGATAATAGTTTGTTAATAATTAGATTGACCAATTCGGATTCTTAAAATGATCATGTTCGAAATCGTAGTTTGATAATGGAGTTCGATAAATATTCATTAAAAAAGAACTACGATATATTATTTGGTTTTGTAAAGATTTATACTATTTTATATCATGTAGATATACTTTCTTAATACATTTAATTACCACATTTTTATGGTAAAATGGTCATCCTTCCTGTTCAGATACTCCAAATCAAAATATAAATAACTTCCAAATAAGTTGATTTGAATATTTGAATTTTACATGTAGCCTAGATTTTTTAACATATAATGAATGCATGTACATTTGAACTCGAACATTTATTAAACGAGAATATCTTAGGTTCAAGTTCAGCTCATTAAGCTATCGAACTAAGAATTTGATGTTCATGTCCAGTTCCTTCTACAAAAACAAACTTTGTTCAAACTATTGTCAACAGAACTTAATAACCATGAATACATTCAGTTCGATCAGCATCCCTAAGTGGAGGAAAGTAGACCCGATAAGTTTTTGAAATTTGATCTATAGAAGATCTCGATTTTGGGTTTACATAGTTCAAAAAAAAATTTGCGTTTGAATATATTTGTGTACTAAGATCTTAAAAAGTTATCTAATGTATTGGTATTGTTGCTTTTGAGTATTATACTCCATCTTGTCTCACCATCATATTCTACTCACTAGTAATTTTGGGTCCAATAGAACATCCTTTATCTCTTGCACAGTTTCACCTCCATCATATACACAAGTGCAATTAAGTACCTCCTTCATAAACAAGTGTTTCTTAAAATATATATTTATTAGTCACATTTGCAAGAGTTTTAATAAAAATATCTATTAGATTTATGTTTGGATCTAAACATATTCAAACCTACGTTCCCCGAATTCATGCTCTTTACATATAGTTTTTTTAATGTTTATGGGGATGTCCGTTGGATTCGTCCCTTGTAAGTCTACCCATCTTTTCCATGTTTTCTTAATTTATTTCAACGCGTGTTCTTTGTTTTTTATTCCTGTGGAATGATAGTCCTTTTTTTGCATTTTTTACCTTTTTTCTCAAAGTAAGTAAATATATTGTTTACCCAAAAATAGAGTTGACGACAAAGTTAATTAGTGGGCAAACTTGATATGCAATATGAGTGTAAAAGTACAAAAAAAACAAAATGGACTAAAATTATGTTGAAGGTGAAATCTCAAACATATCACATATTAGACTCTAAATAGAAAAAATAATCATGAGATAAAGTGCGATTATGTTCCTATCTCATCAATCAAACAAGAAGGAGGGGTAAATCTCACTTATATCTTATTTCTCAGTGTTCTTTATTACTATCTCAATCACCACAACGTTTATCGCTCTTATGCAATCATGGTCGTTTTACAGTATGTTTTCATGCAGAGGGGTTTGGTATAAATAACCAAAATAATCAATTCATTTTTTGTGTTTTGCAATTTACCCTTTTAAATAGGATAAATTACAAAAAAGAGCCTAAACTATACTTCAATTCTCAATGAGGGGACTCATTTTTCAATTGTAACAAAGAGGGATTTGATCTTGTATTTTTGTCTCAATAGAGGTCTACATAAGCTTTAACGATCCTTATATAACGTTAAACCCTTAAGTTGAAAGTTCAGATCCTTATTTGTTACAATTAAAAAATAAGATTTTTAATTAAGAATCGAAGTATAGTTGAGGCTCTTTTTTGTAATTTATCTTTTTAAATACAGAAGATTGTTGAATGGTCATCGTGGACCTTTCCCAATGGTGATCACCTTCGAGTTTGGTTCGTTCAAAATTCCAAATATATTCATATCATTACATCCATGAACGCTTCTAGTAAATTTACTATACTATATCAGCTCCGCGTGCAGTAATATTGACATTGGAAAAGTTAGCAAAATATCCCCAATGAATGGTTGAACTACTACAAATGGAAAACATTAGACTGTGTATTTGGTCCAACCACTTGCAGCCTTTTCTAGGCTCAGATGGAATCTGAATTGGCCACATTATAATTAATTAAATAATTGGTTAAGGATAAGCACACCATAAAAACAAGGTTCCAGAGTTATGATCTTTGTTTACGTCCAAGGATAAGCATACCATATTTGATCATCTTCGTATTTAATCTCTCCAATTCAAATTATTCTTTTTTTCAAGGTTTTAAAAATCGGACCGGACATTGAACCGGTTAGTCTTCGTTTTGGTCCAACCGTGTCGAACCGTCGGTCCAAACTGGTCGGACCGGTGATGATGTCAGCATGACGTCATCATTCATATCGACTCGGAAAAAACTGGATCGGGCTTAATTTACTGGTCGGACCGGTCGAACCGGTTTTTTGAACCGATAAAATCGGATAGATATATGTAAATATGTATTTATATATCAATGAAATAATCATTTAAAATGTCAAATCTTTCAATAAAAAAACATGATTGTCTATTTTGAATAAAACTCTACAAAGGTAGTCACATTTTCTAGCATTATATATGAATATAATAGTGTAATAATTTATTTTTAGTTGCTTTTAGAAAATTACCCCAAGAAAGTAGTGGCACAAGTTATATTCCAAAAGAGAGAGGGACGTAACTGAAATTGCACAATTTAAGAAGGGTACAAGTGATAAAAACCCTATTATTTCATTATTTAAACCTTTATTTTTTAAAAATATACTAAACCATCAAATCCGGGTCAATCCAGGTCAACCCAATCCAACCGCCCGGGTCAACCCGATCCGACCACCGGCCTGACCCGATTTTTTATTTTCTTTTTTTTAAAAATTAATTACCTAAAACCGGCCGAACCGACCGGGTCGAGGCCAGTTTCCGATCCAACCGGTCTGACCGGCCTGCCGGTCCGGTTTTTTAAACCCTGCTTTTTTTGACAATGGTTAGCACATCGACACCCAATTAATTTGTGACATTTTGAATAAATCCTTATTGTTGAGAAGAGAATAGATGAGATGTTTGTTCCATAGAGGTATGGTCTCTTATATAGAGAGAAAACCCTAGATAGTACAAGGGTTACAGATCCGAAGGGTCACAAGAGGTTACAGAACTCAAAGGATTACAGAGAGTTCCGGAACCCGAATGGTCACGGGGGTTTAGTCGAATGATTACAAATATAAATGTAAATATAATAACTCTAACACTTACTAACCCACATTGAATAGACAGTGACTATCCATGACTATTCGCTTACCTTTTATTGGCATCAACAATTTTGATTAGCATTTTGTGTTATTAGTGTTCTGATGGAGGATTGAATAATCTTGATTTTCAAATGCCCAAATGGTAATGATCGGTGACATGATAGCACCTTTTTAGTTTTTGCTCGGCCACTTAACGTTTTACTCACCTGGTTCTTAAAATATTGGAGCTTCGAAGAGTATTATCTAAGCAAAATATGATTAGATAATATTTCTATTTCCGTTAAAGAGTATATGATTTGGCTTCCTTTCTTCGTTGGATGATTAGAGTATTTGGTTGGTTAGATAATCACTGGAGTTGCAAAGTGGAGGTACATTAAAAATGTCATTTCTTGACGGACATTAGTTCGGGAGCGGATTGTCTGCTGTAGCGGGGCTACTGCAGACTCTGCTGGGGGCCTTTGGAGCCGCTCGATCATGATCAAACGGTTCCCACGAAAGTGGGCCCTGATCAAAGGGATTTCGTAGGAACCACTCGATCATGATCGAACGACTCCAAAGGCCCCAACAGAGTCTGCAGTAGCCCCGCTACAAAAGACGATCCGTGCTACATTAGTTCCCAATTTTCACCGTCATTAAAATCTTAGGTTGACTAACTTTTTACGATACTATTTATTAATTCGACGAGAGGATTCTCTGGTTTGATGGGCGTAGGCATATGGTCTTCCCTAGGTGATGGCTTGGAAGGAGAATATATTCTTACTAGTTAACATATTTCAGATGCTCCTTTTATTATTATTATTATTATTATTATTATTATTATTATTATTATTTCATTTTATAAATAACATTTTTTTAAAAAAATTGAAATATTGATGATTTGCTCAAACTGATTAGAAAATAGTAAATATACAAATGTTACTGTATGGACTTTCGATAATAACATAACAAATAATATTCACTATTATATTAAATAGATGAACGATGGATATAATGATAAATAGAAAAAAAGTAGGGTAAACGGAGCTGCCTACTTGGGGGAGCTAACTTGGCTCCTTCATGCTATTTTCCTTATATTTTTTTTATTTTTTAAAAAATCCTTCCATAGATTTTCATTATTAGATCTCTATATTATGTCATTTAAAATTAATGTGAAACAGAGAGTCTGATTACCTCCATCCAGACGGGGTCTATTTCAACAATTATGCGATCCATTAAAAAATGATCATCTAGATGGAGGCCGCATGAGTCTTTGTTTCTCACGAAACTTAAATAACATAATTTAGGGATATAGTGATGGATGCTCACAGATGCATTTTTCAAAAAAATATAGAGAAAATAGGACAGAGGAGTCAAGTAAGCTCCCAGTAGCCCTATTTTACCCAAAAAGTTATTGCGGAATTATTTTTGTTGAAATGCATTTTGAGGATTATATTATTGAGAATTTTACATTGATATGTTTCAAACTTTGCCAATTGTGTTCTTATTTTAAGTTTACCCAGAATATCGATCTCTATTAACACTTGTGTGCATATAATTAAACTTTACAGTTCAAATCGGATAATGCAAAATACCTTTCCTAAATTAAACTTCAGATTATTATATAATTTTTTGGTTTTTCTCTCATCATCTTCGTACGTAACATGGTCTATACTGTTATTGACACAGTTTGAAGAATATAGATGTAAATCTTCTTATTATGCATGCATGACAAAGTCTTCTTCCACTATAAGTAGGGTCAGTTACATGGATTCTTAGATTTTGAAAGATTCGAGTATTTTTTTACGTTGGTTGTCGATTACCAAACATGACCCCTACAAGGAGGGGGGGGGGGGGGGGGGGGGAGTATTCTTTTGGGTGGTAGACACATTACACTATTACTATACCATTTTTGCTCAAAAATGACGAAGCCTTCTCCCACTATAAGCACGGTCGGCTACATGGATTTTTGCTCAAATCCTTATTGAAATGTTCAACTATTTTTTACGTGATTGTCGACTACCTAACGCAACCGCCACAAAGGATTTGAATCCTGATCTTTTGGATGGTAGACAGATTGCACTACTGCCAGACCATTTAAGTAGGTAGTGCAGCGTGCCTACCACTCAAAAGATCATAGTTCAAATCCCCATATGTGAAGGTTGCATTAGATAGTCGACAACCAACGTAAAATATTGTCAAAATTTTCAACATCGATATGAGGAAAACTCCATATAGTCGACCATACTTATAGTGGGAGTAGGCTTTGCCAAATCTTCTTATTACGATTATAATTATTTTGGAACGGCTATCTAATGACCTAATAGATTATTACGCTCTGTTGTTCCTATTTTGTTAACAACGCAAAAAATAAAAAAAAATGGAAAGGAGAAACAGTCGTGCTAATAAAACGGGTCAACGATTGTTTTGTTCTGATACGCGGTCAGTTCCGCCGCTTGTGTTTGACCTCCAATATATAATATAATATAATATAATTCAATTTAATTTAATTGCTTGGTCTTCTTCTCTATTTAGGTTTGATTTGGTCTTGTCTTCGTCGGATTTAAATCCACATTTACCGCGTTGAGCTCAGGACCTCGACTTCCAGGTGCATTATAACATAATATATATGCCATTAGGAATGTTATTTATTTATATTTCTGTGTAATTAGAAATTCGCAAAAGAAACGTTTCATGGCATGATTATTCCTCATCCAAAATTCGTAGGAAAAAAAGGGCATAATATATATGAGCACAAACAGACCCGGAAACTTTAAACAAAACGATTAAATGTAAGTTTCTAATTTTGTGAGTTCTTTTTTTGATTACTTCGAGGCCTTCCAACCTCATTCTCCTATGCAATGTTGTTGTTGCCATTCCACCAGACGAAGGTGCTGTAGTACCATCTCCGTGGATACCACCACGATATGGAAAAGTTGTGGAATTTGGAGGCAAACATGTTATATTTTCTCATGTGAAGACTGATTGATATCGTACATGTTGAATCAGCTTCATCGATCCAACTAATATAAGAGTTTCCTATGAGAGGACCACTGCTTATTGGACTTTCATATGCGATATTTCATGTAGAATAGTGTTAGATGCAAAACGTTTTAATTTAATGCAAGGGATTTTTACCCGGCACACCTTATAATATTTGTCAATTACCTCCACGATCTTTAAAACAACCTAGTTCCCCACTCGACCCCCTAAACTTGCTAACCCTTACCCTACCGACCCTGTGGTTAACCCCCATCCATTTGGCTATTAAAACTAAACAGATTCCATGAATTTCATTTCTATAATACCCTGTTTGTTTCTCAAAATTATAAAAATGTCATCCCCTCTCCATCACGCCTCCATACCTCCTCCACGACATCCCCTCCTCCCCTCCGCCCGACCACCCCTCCCCTGACCTCGCCTCCACCCGACCTCCCCTCCGCCCGACTTCTCCTCTGCCCGACATCCCCTCCCCTGACCTCCCCACCGCCCGATCTCCCCTACGCTCGACCTCCCCTCCTCCCCCCCGCCCGACCTCGCCTCCGCCCGACCTCCCCTCCCCTGAACTCCCCACCGACCAACCTCCCCTCCTCCCCTCTGCCCGACCTCACCTCCTACCGACCTCGCCTCTCCTGACCTCCCCTCTGCCCGACCTCCCCTCCCATCGACCTCCACCCAGACCACCCCTCACCCCCTCCGCCTCCCGCCCAGGCCTCCTCCCATCGACCTCCGCCCAGATCCACCTCACCCCTCATTCCCTCCACCTTCGCCCCGCCTAGGCCTCCTCCTTGACCCTCGTCCCCCTACCACCGACCTCCGCCCAGATCTCCCTCACCCCTCATCCTCTGCCCACCCAGGCTTCCTTTGTGTCGCCCCGATCTCGACCCCTCTCCACGTGCCATCCATGGGATGTTGCGCATGAGTTCTTTGTGGGCTGTAGAGACCCCGAGGTGCTCCAGCACCCCCTCCTCGTGCTCCAGCGGCCCCTCCTCGTGCTTCATCGTCGAAAGAGAAAGGAAGAGGAAGAAGGAGGAGAGAAGAAGGAAGGAGCAAGAGAGGAAAATCCTACCGTTGGATCTGATGTAATTTAATTAACCCAATCCTAAACCCAAGACGGCTAACCCAAGAAGCCTCAAATTAACAGTAGTGGTTGTGGGGTAAGATGGAGCAAGTTTACGGGGTCGAGGGGGGAATTAGGCTGTTTCAAAGGTCGTAGAGGTAATTGACAGAGATTATAGGGTATGTCAGTAAAAATATCTTAATGTAATCATATGACACTAGCATTCTTGTATACGCTAGTGTTGTTGTGGGGCCATTCTTCATTGCACTCTCACGTACTATTTTTCGTTAGAGATGATGAGAGAGTCTCATGCCAGCAGTAGAGTAGGCACATTACTGAATCACTATATCATTGTTGTTGTGATTGTACATATTTTCTTGTTGTGATTGTACATATTTTCTTCTTCATCCTTTTTTCCACTTGTATATTGCTGATCAGATCTGTTAGTTATCATTCCTGACTTCTTAGCTTCTATGTTTATACTGTAATATGTCTTGTACATAGTAGAAGTAGAGCATATATCAAACACAAAGATGCGCAACCACAAAAATAACCTTGCCACAGGATGTACGAGGGTCGTCCTTAATTTAGCTACATCCTCGATGATAGTGGTGAATCTCTCTCCAATATGGTGGAAGAATCCTAGGAGTGTTTGTGTACGGCTCTCATATAGACAGATCCTTTAGGGGATGGATCCACTAATACCAATATAAATATTACATATGAACTCAATATTGTTTTTGGACATGATCCAAATTCCATCAGTACACCTAAAGAGCAACCACAACTCACACCTTAGCACAAAAGAGAGGCAAAGCGAAATGAAAAAAAAACAAAAAAAAACCAAAAATCCAATAATCAGAGAAATTCCAAAGCAACAAAAAAGAAGGATTGAAAATGTATAATGTAATGCATGTCCTTTCTACTTAAATCGAAAATACCTTTGATATGACGATGAGAAACAAACTCTTTATATAACAAGTCGAAGGTCTTTGTGCCACCACGTTAACATAAAAAAAATGGTACTACTAGACCAAGGAGAGAAAGCCACATGAGAAAAAATATAAAAGAAAGGTTTAAATCTCCTCGGAGCCATTGAACAAAAGGGGCAATGATCAGTTTCTGTTGAGAAGCACTCTACCCACAAACCCTAGGGGTAGATTAGTCATCTCATATATCAAGTGTATTGTAACCCTAGGCCTCTCTACCTATATAAAGAGCCCTAAGGATTCCCTTTCTGAATAAGAAAAAGTATTTCCCTCTCAACTTGGTATCAGACGCCCCCTCCCCCCATCATCGCCCGCCACCACACCCCTCCCTCCTCCCCCTCCGTCAATCCCCCGTCCCAGCGGGCTCCAATTCCAATCCCTATGCTTGCATCCTCCCTCCCTCCCCCGGTCCAAGACGCGCCTCCCCTCCGTCCCCGCATCGATCCACGCCTCCCGCAACCCCCACCCACAACGGAACCGCCACAACGCGCACCCCCCCCACCTCCCCGACCCCCGCCTCCCCCCAGACCCGCGCCTCCCCACCAGACCTGCAACGCCCCCCTCCCCAACCCGCGCCTCCCCACCAGAACCCGCAACACCCCCCCCCCCCCCCTCCCCCCGCGTGGAACCCCCTGGACTCGCGCCTCTCCGCAACGCCCCCCCCTCCCTGTCTATCCACGCTCCCCCCCCCCACACACACAAACTGATCCCCCGCAAAGACCCCTAGGAGCTCTCTCCCCCACGCCTCCCCGTCCAAGCCCCGCCACCGACCCTTGCGGAGCCTGATGAATACCCATTCATCACTCTTTATTCTTCTATTTTAGCTACAAAAACCTTTGCAAATACATGTAGATATGTGTAAATACAAATAATTACCAAAAGCATGCATTGTGTAAAAACCTATAATTAGCATGTTTTTGTGCACAAAATAAAAGAATAAAGAGCAAAAAGAAAAAGAGGGAAATATTTAGAATAAATATTGAGCAACCTAACCCAAGGGAGGGCTCAGCATGGGCCTGACCGCATAAAAGTCAAAGTAGAGGGAGATAGGAGCTCATGTGTATATACTTCTAAAATTATATTTTCCTCACCCAAAAATATGCTTGTACATATTTTGTGTATATTTAGAAAATATCAAAAACAAAATAAAAATTTAAAAAATCAAAAAGTCAAAAAATACCCTTTCACCATGTGCATAAACCACACCATTGTATTTATTTAACCTTGTAAATAAATTCAATTATTTTCTAAACTTTTTGTAAATATTCTATGTTACATATTGTAAATATATAAAATAACAAGAAACAAAACAAAAATCAAATAAAAATTACAAAATTGAAAATACAAAAATACATTGTATAAATACCATGTATATAAATGTATTCAACCATTTATTTCACCCTTGTATATAAGTGATAAAAATAAAATAAAAATATTCTTTTATTCCTCATTTTATCTTGTAAATAAATAAAATACAAAATGAGCATAAAAATACATAAAAATAACAAATAAAAAAATCAAAAATAAAAACTCCATATAGTGTACATATACCTATATATATAGCTACCCTATTTTTATTCCCAAAAATTAATTAAAAATCACCAAAAAATAGAAAAAAATAAAAGAAAAATATTTCATGTTTTGAGTTTTCTTTAATTCAGCCTATTTCTACCTTAAAATAAATAAACAAAAATCAACTGCACGTGGCAGCTTCTGATTGGTCCACGGGGGACTGTTGACCCCGGTCAACTCCCCCGCGGACTCCTTCCTTTTCTGGAAGAAGCGCGCCACCCCATCTTCTCCGATTTTCCCACGCGTCTCCAGGCTGTCTCCCACGCAAACCTCATGCCCGGATTCATCGCCTATCATCCATCTTCCTCGCCCGATCTTCCGCCACGAAATCAACACCTTCCATCGCTGTCGCCCCTCAACCCTAATCGCCCCTGTCACCTTATATATTCTTCCCTCCGCCGCCTCCGCGCCCCATCTTTGGACCATCTCCTTCTCCCCAGTGACCTCCATAGGCATCGCGAGAGTGACAGCAAGCGTCTGCCCTTGTTGCAGTGAGGTGAGGAAGCGAATCCATTGATCCGGCGAACTTCGCCGCCGCTGCTCCGCCACCAGCGTCGAGCATCGAGCCTCGGGCCGAGACGACCCTCGAGGCTACGACCAAGAGCACCCCCTGCTCTTCCCCAGTCTCTCCGACCACCCAGGTAGAACCCTTAGGCCGTAGGATAGCGTAAATCTTGATTTTTCAGTTACTGTTAGCGTAGCTCCGCCGCCTTCGTCCGGCACCTCCGACCACCCATCTTCCATTCCGACACCGCCATCATCTCCGCCAAACCTCTCCGCACCTTCTTCACCCCTCCACACAACCCAGATCGCACAGGATCTGGGAACCGAGCTCCTTCGCCGACCACCCTCGCCGGAGCTCGCCATTCCGACTCACACTTCACCTTCACGCCGCCTAACCGGGTCGAGGCACTTTGCCCTCGACCCGCGAAGCTTCTGAACTATTTTGCAGGTCAAGAGGAGGCCGTCTGAGGCTTATCGACATCTTCCCAGGAGCTTCTCCTCCGCCGACCTCGCCGGAGCCTTCCAAGGCTCGGCCGGGGCATCGGAGACCCGCAGCAGCTGCGCAACCTCACGCCGGATCTTCTCCGACCTTCAGGCGCAGCAGAGGAGGGCAGAGACACCTTCACGAGGCCTGCGAAGTTCGCCGGCCATCAGTTCTTCCTCCATCTTCCAGAGCCGTCCGATGAAGCCCTCGCTCCAGTTCTGATCGTGTCCGTCCATTCTTCGAGGAGCAGCGACCGTCGATTCATCTGAGGAGTTCATCCGGACCATTGATAGCAGAGGAGAGAGGCACCCGAGCCCAGCACCGCTTGATCTTCCACGTGGCCTCCCTCGGACCGTCGATCGAGCCCACGAGCCGAAGGAGTAAAGCGCCATCCGTTTCCAGCCGTCAGATCAACACGTGGCGCCTATCCGACCGTCGGCTAATAAAGGGGTAAATATCGTAGGACCCCCTCTTAGTTTGTCGTTTTATTTCTAGTCCTGTAAATATTTTTAGAAACTTTTTCACGAAGGGTTATTTGCAATCTGGACCTTGTGCTTTATTTTAATTGCATGTATGCCCCTGTGTGTGAGTGACCACGTGCTTCGTCACGTGTGTATCTGGGCATTTTACATATTTCGTCCTGTAGATCTGGGATGTTATTCATTGAATGAAATGTTTTGTTTATTTGCAAATATACCCCTGTGAATGCTTTATTTCCGCATGTGCGAATTTATTGGGTTTTTTGCAATTTCGACCCTGGGCTTTTGATACGGGTTATCAAATAGCCCTTGGACTTAGTTTTTCTTGCAATTTGGTCCCTGTGTGCCCCAGCCACGCGCCACGCACGTGACTTGCTGGGTATTTTGCACCTAGGCCCCCGGATCTTTGGGTATTTGCACTTAGGTCCCTGTGCACAGTGCCCCACCTTTATTTTTGAATAAAATATCAAACGACCTCCAAATCCAATGAGATTTTGACACATGGCTCCTGCCATGGTGTAGGAATTTCTGTGATTTTTGAGGACATTTTTGATTTCATTTATTATTTTTAAAAATTCAAAAACACTCTTTTTAGTCACTGTCTAACTTTAAAAATACCAAAAAAATATAAAATCACCCCCAAAAATTCTAAAAAAATTAGATAATGTTTCTTGCTTATTGTTTGATTTTCCAGCCATTTTTTGTGACTTTTCATCACTTAAAAACCTTAAAAATTGAAAAACCCCTAAAAACCCATAAAAATTATAAAAATTAAATTAAAAATCCAAAAACAATAATTAAGGTGCCCAAATTTTCCTTATTCTTCATAGATTATAGGAAAATTACCTCCAGGGCTTAGTGAGACTCTTAGATATTTTATTTTTGAGTCTCAAGCCTTGCTGGACAGTACCTCTCCTGTTTTGCATTGTTTGATTTTTAGTAAATAATTTACCCATTAGAAAAATTCCAAAAAATCACCAAAAACAGTAAAAAAAAACTTAAAAAACCTAAAAACCAATTTTCTGGAATTTTTGTTTGATTTTTGGTGTGTTTAATAAATTGTTGAAGTCCCCTTGTATTTACCTTCTTTAATTTTCTCATCTTTTAAAAAATCTAAAAAATTATAAAAACAAATAAAAACCATTAAAAAAAAGATTCCCTTGGATTTCTGACTACATCGTAGGCCGCAAGGCCAATCTGTGCTCCTTGTGATCGACCCTGGGAGCTATACCAGGTTAATCCTATAGCAGGACCACTTCTCTGTGTTTCGTTGATTTATCTTCCTTTGTGGTTCATTTTCTTGATTGACTCAGCCCGAGTGATTGAGGTCGCAACGACCTACATTTTTCATCACCTTTACTCAGCCCGAATGTAGGTCGTCAAGACCACCTTTACCTGTCCCTTCGGTACATACGCTTTTCGACGCATGCCATTTGGGCTATGTAACGCCCCTGCGACTTTTCAGAGATGCATGCTGTCGATATTTTCGGACATGGTAGGGGAATGTTTGGAGGTCTTCATGGACGACTTCTCGGTTTACGGCGACGGATTCGATTCCTGTCTTGACTGCCTAGACCGAGTGCTCCAGCGATGTATTGCTACCCGCTTGGTTCTGTCTTGGGAGAAGAGTCACTTCATGGTGACTCAAGGGACGGTGCTTGGCCACATCATCTCCAACAAAGGCATGGAGGTTGATCCGGCCAAGGTCGATGTCATTAGGAAACTCACACCGCCGTCCAATCTGAAGTAGTTACGGTCATTTCTGGGGCACGTTGGTTTTTATAGGAGATTCATTCATGATTTCAGCAAGATTGCCCGACCGTTGACTGACCTCTTGACGAAAGACACCGAGTTCCTTGTCGATGACAAGTGTCTTTCGTCCTTTGAAACTCTCCAGCAATGTGTTATTGAGGCTCCTGTCCTTCAGCCGCCTGATTGGTCTCTCCCATTCGAGATCATGACGGATGCCTCCGATTTTGCCGTAGGGGCCGTGCTAGGACAGAGGAGGGATGGAGTACCATTTGCGATACACTATGCTAGCCGCACATTGGATTCTGCCCAGCGGAATTATACGGTCACAGAGAAGGAGATGCTAGCAGTAGTGTTTGCCCTAGATAAATTCAGATCATATATCATTGGATCCCGAGTGACCTTGTACACAGATCACACCGCCATCAGGTACCTCATGTCAAAGAAGGATGCCAAGGCCAGACTTACTAGATGGATCCTTCTACTCCAGGAGTTCGACATTGAGATCAAGGATAAGCTTGGAGTCAAGAATGTGGTGGCGGACCATTTATCCCGATTAGAGCAGCCTGAGGAGACAAAGCAGATTGATCCAATCAGAGATACCTTCCCAGATGAGGCGATCCTTGCTATCGCCTCACTCCCGTGGTATGCCGATATTGTGAACTTTCTCGTTGCTGGGAAAGTCCCACAAGATTGGCCCAAGCAGAGGATTGAGACCTTCCTTGCGAAGGCCAAGTCCTACCACTGGGAGGATCCCATCCTTTACCACGAAGGAGGGGATAGCATCTGGCGTCGGTGTATTCCTCAGGAGGAGCATCATAGTGTCCTCACTTATTGCCACAAGCTTGAGGCAGGAGGACATCATTCTGGGAGGAGAACGGCACAGAAAGTGCTCCAGTCCGGTTTGTGGTGGCCTACCCTCTTCAAGGACTCAGATGAGTTCGTGAAGAGGTGTACTGACTGTCAGAGGATGGGCACTTGTGGACAGCGTGATATGATGCCGATGCAGCCCATTCACTTCTGTGAGGTTTTTGACGCATGGGGCATCGATTTCATGGGTCCATTCCCTAAGAGTCAGGGATTCGAGTACATTCTGTTGGTCGTAGATTACGTTAGTCGTTGGGTTGAGGCTATCCCCGCCCGAGCCGCTGATGCTAAGACAGTTTGCAGATTTTTGAAGAAGCACATCATCACGCGGTTCGGGGTTCCACGAGTTCTTATTTCTGATGGGGGGTCTCATTTCATCAACGACCAGGTGAAGGCCCTTGCCAACGAATTCAGCATAGACCATCGTGTTGCCACACCATACCATCCACAGACAAATGGTCTAGCTGAGGTGTCGAATAGGGAGATCAAGAATATTTTGCAGAAAGTCGTCCGCCCTGACCGAAAGAATTGGTCACAGCTTTTGGACTCGGTCTTATGGGCATATAGGACGTCTTTCAAGACACCTTTGGGCACATCTCCCTTTCGCCTCGTGTATGGCAAGCCCTGTCATCTACCTGTCGAGCTGAGGCACAAGTCACTCTGGGCAGTTACAGACATATTGATGGATCCAGATGGTATAGGAGACCAGAGGAGGGCAGAGTTAGCCGCCTTGGAAGAGCTTAGAGATGCAGCTTTCTCAAGCAGCCTACATTATAAGGAGAAAGTCAAAGAGTGGCATGATTCTCATATCAGCCACAAGCATTTTGAGATTGGACAGAAAGTATGGCTGTTTGATGCGAGGCTTAGATTATTTCCAGGGAAGCTACAGAGCAAATGGAAAGGACCCTATTTGGTCAGAAAGGTACACGATAACGGTAGCATTGATATATCTGAGTTATCTTCTGAGAGTACCTTCCGAGTGAACGGCCAGCGGCTCAAACCATTTCTAGATCATGAGCCGCAAGACGTTATTATTGCCGCTATTCATTTTGCGTGAGATGTGGTCTTTTGACTCACATCTTTTACATCTCACGCCTGATTTTCACTGTTCCTCCGCCTGTATAGATCCAGTTGTCCATATCATTCTATTCTTTAGTCCCACATCCCGTCTCTCATCTTATGATTATGCTATACTTAGGGTGTACTTTACCCTAAGTATAGGGGGGATGTCGGACCTGTGAGTAGTCTCTTCATTCTTTCTGCTCTTGTTTTTGCTGCCTATACTTAGGGATATTTTACCCTAAGTATAGGGGGGGCAGATTCTGTATATTCTTCACTCGGCTTTCCCTTCATGTACAGCTTTCTATACTTAGGATTAGTTAATCCTAAGTATAGGGGGAGACCACCGAGTTCCTCTCATTTTATTCATTTATTCGTTCCTGTACTTAGCCATTCCTTTTCACTTCCCTTTTACTAAGCACGAGTTATGTCTTCTTCATCGCTCTTGATCACTCTGAGGACATCGTTCGAGCTAAGTATAGGGGGGGTGTGTATATATTTCATATATACTTTAGCCATAACTCGTACTTTGTGTGAGTGTGTTAATAAATAAAATGGCTAAAAATCACAAAATTTAAAAATTTTTCATGTACATAAACCTCTTTTATTCTTGCACATACATAGCTAGTGTATAAAGTATTTTTGTAAAAATGATTTCAAAAATCTTTTGTGTAAAGCTTGTGTAAATATTTTGTATCAAAATTATGTATATAGTCCAAAATTTTTCCAAAATGTCTTGAAAATCAAAAGTTTGCAAAAATCTTGTGTAAAAGATTGTGAATATCTTTTTGCAAAACTTGCACTTCATGCATCATTCATTCATGATTTCAAAACATTTTTCAAAAAAATTTTTGCATGATTGTAAAATATTTGTAAATAGCATCTTGTGTACATATATGTATATAGTTTTTCCTGGATGAGAGTTGACATTTAAACTAAGCCTGGAATTAAATTGAGAAATGGAGCTTGAATAAGATCTTAATTCACTTAACTTCAAGAGGAACCTTGTAGGACTTAGGGTTAAGGCTTTTCAGGTCCATAAGGGCTTAATTCTTCGAGTCCACTAGGCTATGAGCATATGTCATCTTGATAAGCCTAAGTAGAGCACTTAACAACACACGCATGACTCTCAGAGACAATGGCTTCACTTGCACCTGCACTTTACACATGGCTCTCCACGGATGAGGTGGTGAGGAGGCAGTTTCCTTTGGCTTGGGGTAGCATATGAGGGTAGTACTTCTAGGCGGAACCTCTCTTCTTCTTATAGTGAAGGAAGTGCACCTCAACTTGGTCTAGTGGTGTTGAAAGCTAAAGACAGAAGCTGTGGGTTGCAATAAAGCTTCAAAAGAGGGATAGTCTACCGGCTCAAGGGGAAATTTCTTATATATGCTGCACCATGTAGATATGTTGTACAGAAGTTCTTGAAAAAAAAAATGCAAAAATGCAAAAAGAACTCCAAAAAAATTGGTGGGTCGGATTGAAAATTTAATAACCCCACCGGAGTATAAAGCAAAAGCTTATGGTATCCATGTTACATCTCATGAAGCTTGCAGCGGGAGACTTAGCTACACTGGCTAAGCTTCCAAAACTCTATACTTCTACCCCCTCTCCTTGAGCCGGTTGCACTTGAACTTAGAAGGGAATACCCCGCTTCTCGAGGAACGAGTTGCTAAACCGAGGCATTAGAGTTACCAGGTTGAGGGAGGTTGTTTCTTTGTTACTTCTGAGGTGGGGAGCCACATATCACCTACACCGCAAGGAAAGATTCATGGTCATTAGAGTTTGTGTATGTAGACTTGTTCTGATCTGGTTTATTGAAGAGTCTTGCCCATAGATTGGTGGAACTTGGAGGCTGTTGAGTTTTAGGCTTAAGTCCAAATAAGGTTCCGACACATTAATAATCCAAAGATCTGATCGAGCTCCATATTTCAATTTAATGAAGGAAAATTTAATAAGTCAACCTTGATCCATGTACATCCTCTTCCTCTTTTTCTTTTTCTTTCTTTTTCACTTCTTTTTCAAATAAGTGTTTGCTAAGGGACTAGCAAAGTTAAGCATAGGGGGGTGATGAATACCCATTCATCACTCTTTATTCTTCTATTTTAGCTACAAAAACCTTTGCAAATACATGTAGATATGTGTAAATACAAATAATTACCAAAAGCATGCATTGTGTAAAAACCTATAATTAGCATGTTTTTGTGCACAAAATAAAAGAATAAAGAGCAAAAAGAAAAAGAGGGAAATATTTAGAATAAATATTGAGCAACCTAACCCAAGGGAGGGCTCAACATGGGCCTGACCGCATAAAAGTCAAAGTAGAGGGAGATAGGAGCTCATGTGTATATACTTCTAAAATTATATTTTCCTCACCCAAAAATATGCTTGTACATATTTTGTGTATATTTAGAAAATATCAAAAACAAAATAAAAATTTAAAAAATCAAAAAGTCAAAAAAATACCCTTTCACCATGTGCATAAACCACACCATTGTATTTATTTAACCTTGTAAATAAATTCAATTATTTTCTAAACTTTTTGTAAATATTCTATGTTACATATTGTAAATATATAAAATAACAAGAAACAAAACAAAAATCAAATAAAAATTACAAAATTGAAAATACAAAAATACATTGTATAAATACCATGTATATAAATGTATTCAACCATTTATTTCACCCTTGTATATAAGTGATAAAAATAAAATAAAAATATTCTTTTATTCCTCATTTTATCTTGTAAATAAATAAAATACAAAATGAGCATAAAAATACATAAAAATAACAAATAAAAAAATCAAAAATAAAAACTCCATATAGTGTACATATACCTATATATATAGCTACCCTATTTTTATTCCCAAAAATTAATTAAAAATCACCAAAAAATAGAAAAAAATAAAAGAAAAATATTTCATGTTTTGAGTTTTCTTTAATTCGGCCTATTTCTACCTTAAAATAAATAAACAAAAATCAACTGCACGTGGCAGCTTCTGATTGGTCCACGGGGGACTGTTGACCCCGGTCAACTCCCCCGCGGACTCCTTCCTTTTCTGGAAGAAGCGCGCCACCCCATCTTCTCCGATTTTCCCACGCGTCTCCAGGCTGTCTCCCACGCAAACCTCATGCCCGGATTCATCGCCTATCATCCATCTTCCTCGCCCGATCTTCCGCCACGAAATCAACACCTTCCATCGCTGTCGCCCCTCAACCCTAATCGCCCCTGTCACCTTATATATTCTTCCCTCCGCCGCCTCCGCGCCCCATCTTTGGACCATCTCCTTCTCCCCAGTGACCTCCATAGGCATCGCGAGAGTGACAGCAAGCGTCTGCCCTTGTTGCAGTGAGGTGAGGAAGCGAATCCATTGATCCGGCGAACTTCGCCGCCGCTGCTCCGCCACCAGCGTCGAGCATCGAGCCTCGGGCCGAGACGACCCTCGAGGCTACGACCAAGAGCACCCCCTGCTCTTCCCCAGTCTCTCCGACCACCCAGGTAGAACCCTTAGGCCGTAGGATAGCGTAAATCTTGATTTTTCAGTTACTGTTAGCGTAGCTCCGCCGCCTTCGTCCGGCACCTCCGACCACCCATCTTCCATTCCGACACCGCCATCATCTCCGCCAAACCTCTCCGCACCTTCTTCACCCCTCCACACAACCCAGATCGCACAGGATCTGGGAACCGAGCTCCTTCGCCGACCACCCTCGCCGGAGCTCGCCATTCCGACTCACACTTCACCTTCACGCCGCCTAACCGGGTCGAGGCACTTTGCCCTCGACCCGCGAAGCTTCTGAACTATTTTGCAGGTCAAGAGGAGGCCGTCTGAGGCTTCTCGACATCTTCCCAGGAGCTTCTCCTCCGCCGACCTCGCCGGAGCCTTCCAAGGCTCGGCCGGGGCATCGGAGACCCGCAGCAGCTGCGCAACCTCACGCCGGATCTTCTCCGACCTTCAGGCGCAGCAGAGGAGGGCAGAGACACCTTCACGAGGCCGGCGAAGTTCGCCGGCCATCAGTTCTTCCTCCATCTTCCAGAGCCGTCCGATGAAGCCCTCGCTCCAGTTCTGATCGTGTCCGTCCATTCTTCGAGGAGCAGCAACCGTCGATTCATCTGAGGAGTTCATCCGGACCATTGATAGCAGAGGAGAGAGGCACCCGAGCCCAGCACCGCTTGATCTTCCACGTGGCCTCCCTCGGACCGTCGATCGAGCCGAAGAGGAGAAGAGAGGAGTAGCGCCCGCACATCCAGACCGTTCGATCAACACGTGGCGCCTATCCGACCGTCGGCTAATAAAGGGGTAAATATCGTAGGACCCCCTCTTAGTTTGTCATTTCATTTCCAGTCCTGTGAATATTTTTAGAAACTTTTTCACGTAGGGTAATTTGCAATCTGGCCCTTGTGCTTTATTTTAATTGCATGTATGCCCCTGTGTGTGAGTGACCACGTGCTTCGTCACGTGTGAATCTGGGCTTTTTGCATATATTGTCCTGTAGATCTGGAGTGTTAATGAATGCATGAATCTTTTTGTGTAATTGCAATTATACCCCTGTGAGCATTGTTTATGCGCATGTGCGTTATTTAGTGGGCTTTTTGCAACTTCGTCCCTGGGCTTTTGATACGAGTTATCAAAAGGCCCTTGGACTTAGTTTTTCTTGCAATTTGGTCCCTGTGTGCCCCAGCCACGCGCGACGCGCGTGACTTGCTGGGCATTTTGCACCAGCGACCCCAGGTCTTCGGGTATTTGCACATTGGTCCTTGTGCACAGTACCCTCTTCTTCATTTTTGAATAAATATCAAACGACCTCCAAATCCAATGAGATTTTGACACATGGCTCCTGCCATGGTGTAGGAATTTCTTTGATTTTGGAGGACATTTTTGATTTCATTTATTATTTTTAAAAATTCAAAAACCCCTATTTTTGCCACTATTTGATTTTAAAAATACCAAAAAAATATAAAATCACCCCCAAAAATTCTAAAAAAAATTAGGTATTGTAGTTTGCTTGTTGTTTGATTTTCTAGCCTATTTTGGCTATTTTTCATCACTCAAAAACCTTAAAAATTGAAAAACCCCTAAAAACCCATAAAAATTATATTAAATAAATTAAAAATCCAAAAACAATAATTAGGGTGCCTAAATTTTCCTTATTCTTTCTAGATTAGAGGAAAATTACCTTTAGGGCTTTTTGAGATCCAAGAGCATTTTATTTTTGAGTCTCAAGCCTTGCTGGACAGTACCTCTCCTGTTTTGCATTGTTTGATTTTTAGTAAATAATTTACCCATTAGAAAAATTCCAAAAAATCACCAAAAACAGTAAAAAAACTTAAAAAACCTAAAAACCAATTTTCTGGAATTTTTGTTTGATTTTTGGTGTGTTTAATAAATTGTTGAAGTCCCCTTGTATTTACCTTCTTTAATTTTCTCATCTTTTAAAAAATCTAAAAAATTATAAAAACAAATAAAAACCACTAAAAAGTACTCTCTTGGATTCTGACTACATCGTAGGCTATTTAGCCAATCTGTGCTCCTTGTGTTCGACCCTGGGAGCTATACCAGGTTAATCCTATAGCAGGACCACTTCTCTGTGTTTCGTTGATTTATCTTCATTTGTGGTTCATTTTCTTGACTGACTCAGCCCGAGTGATTGAGGTCGCAACGACCTACATTTTTCTACACCTTTACCTCTGTCATTCGGGCGGTCTTCAGAGCCCCCCCCCTTCCCGGCAACGAGCCTCGCAAAGGCCCCCCTCCTTCCGCACCTGCTCTAGCGCCCCAACGCTCCTGCCCCCCCTGCGGCTCTTCTCCCTGCGCTCCAGCCTGCGGACACCCTTCTCCCCTGTGGAGCCCATATGTGTCAAATGCCTCCCCCTCTGGCTCCCGCCTTCAGGCAGGACGTACCTCGCAGTTCTTACGGGTCCAGACTTCACCAGCTCTTCGACATCGACTCCACCAGAGCCTCTTTGCGGCTCCCGACTTCTCCAACCCCTCTCCCGACGTTCACGCGTGCTATTATTCAACCTCCGCCTGACATGATATAGGAAGGACTTGTGGCAAAAGGGTTCACGCAAACTTATGGTGTTGATTTCTTTGATACCTTCTCGTCAGTTGCTCGTTTATCAACCATAAGAATTCTCATGACAGTAGTAGTGCAGCTTGATTGGCCCTTGCATCAACTAGATGTGAACAACACGTTCCTTTATGGGGACCTCCAAGAAATTGTGTATGTGCAGCAACCACCTGGGTTCGAGATTCAAGGGGATTATCAGAAAGTTTGTTTGCTACGCAAGGCCATATATGGTCTCAATCAAAGTCCTCGTGCATGGTTTCAAAAATTATCAAGAGCATTAGAAAATATGGACCTCATCCGATCTTCAACAGATCATTCCTTATTCATACGGAAGAATGGAAAAGGAACTGTGTCTATGCTGGTATATGTGGATGGCATTATCCTCACAGGAGATGACCATGATGGTATTATAGAAGTAAAAACAACAACTGGTAGAACAATTTGTGATCAAGGACCTGGGACCTCTAAGATATTTCCTAGGGTTTGAAATAGCAAGATCCAAGAGAGGAATTGTTATGTCTCAACGAAAGTACGCTACTGACCTCCTTCAAGAATCATGGATGCTAGGATCCAAGCCAGCTCAGATACCCATGGATCCTAAGGGACGCATCTACGAGGCATGTGATATTGAGTATAGTGGTCGATACAGACGTCTAGTGGGTAAGCTACTATATCTTACCATCACCCGACCAGATATCTATCTTGCTGTCGGAAAACTTAGCCAGTTCATGGACTCACCTACCTCAGCCCACTATGATGCATGCATGATGGTCTTAAGGTACATCAAATCATCTCTAGAAAGAGGACTACTATTCACCAAAGGCAATAGCTTTGACCTCATGGTGTATTCAGACGCAGACTATGGAGGAAGCCTGATCGATAGAAAGTCTACTACAGGGTTCTGCGCTTATCTTGCAGGAAATTTAATCATGCGGAGAAGCAAGAAACAAGCTGTGGTCTCTCGCTCGAGTGCTGAAAGTGAATACCGAGCCATGGCTCAAGCTGCAACAGAACTTGTGTGGGTCTGATCTATACTTACCGATCTTCATATCACTCCTGGAAAGATCATGGAACTTAGATGCGACAACCAAGCAGCAATGCACATAGCCAACAATCCTATATTCCACGAACGCACCAAATATGTGGAAACTGACTGCCACTATACTAGAGATTTGATACAGAAAGGGCTACTTCGTACTCAAAGCGTACCTTCCTCGGATCAAACGACAGATATATTCACCAAGCCGCTTGCACACATACAGTTTGAAAAATGTTGTAACAAGCTGAGCATGATTGATATATATGCTCCAGCTTGAAGGGGAGTGTTGAGAAGAACTCTACCCACAAACCCTAGGGGTAGATTAGTCATCTCATATACCAAGTGTATTGTAACCCTAGGCCTCTTTACCTATATAAAGAGCCCTAGGGTTTCCCTTTCTGAATAAGAAAAAGTATTATCCCTCTCAATTGTTTCAAAGTGAAGGCCATACCTCGAGTGAGTAGAAGATAGTTGAGGATAGTGCTACCCATACCAACCTCAATATAAGGAGAAGATAAACCACGTAAGAAAGTATCTATGACATTAGAAGCAAGAATTTTTTGTCTTTAAACTAGAATTAGGCTTTTGATAGGTTTAGGTTCTAGGAGCAAAACCTTTATTGATCACTAGTTGCAACCAGGGAAGGCCGTATCGATATTGATATCATTTCGATATCGTATCGATACGATAATTCGACGATATACCGGCGATATATCGTCAAAATATCGTCCATGTCGACGCTCTTTTGTGAAGGAAATGCCTGAAAACTGGGATATATCGTCATATCGGTCGCATCTTGATATCGATATATTGGAGATATATCGTGAAATTTCAGGACATGCCAAAGATGGCCGGGAGTAATAGGAATGGATACCCAATTTATTCATGTGTATTTTGCGAAATAGTTACATTATTTTCTTGATGAGAAAAGTTTAGGATAAGAGCAGGGTTGGTCGATCGATTAGTTCGCTATATACATACGAGGAGATAACAATGAGATGAGGCCAAGATAGTACATAGTTGAGCAATGAGAAATGATTCACTTGTCTTTAATGAGAATCATTTAATGAACATATTAAGATACACATCAAAATGTTACAAAAAAGGTTACAGCTTGCTTGCTGACGAAACAAGTGAAATAAGCTACAAAGTTATATGTGCTTAGTAACTACATAGATGGATGTAATCGAGTTTGTCGAGTACACATTTTTTAATACCTATATTACATTATATTTACTTACATAACTCAAACCTGTAATTTCATTTGGAAATATTGAGAAAACTTGCAATAGATTAACATCAGTACGAGAAGATCAGAGAATACATATGCTTCAAAAAATATTTTTAGACTTGTTTAAGAAATGAGTAGGATCTTTTCATGATGAGTCCAAAAGTCAGAGCTTGAAGAATATTTGTCCGACATAGGAACCTAGAATCTGGTCATGGCCTACTATAATAAAAAAGAAGCATGATCCATTGCGTCTAGTACTCGTTTTGCAAGAGATCCTCCTTAGCAATGATAGCGAAGGAGATATCGATAACAAGGAGCCATGAAATAGGCATAATTACAAAGTCTCAGTGCCTTTGATATGGTAGTTGCTAAGAAAGGCGGTGTTGAAGGTGATAATACTTGAGCTTAAGATGGTAGTTGTGATACGCCATCGATGTCGAGTATCGTTATTAACATATGATCTGATAAGGCGAAGGAGCTTTGGCTAGCAATGGACGTGACTTGGATTAATCAGAGCAGCATACCGGCTTTCTGGGAATCCCTCCTCAACTCTCGATTCCGTCCAAATGTGGAGAGATTAGTACCGATCGTGGGCTTATGGGCTTTATGGCTTGCTAGGAATGGGGTAATTTTTCGCTCAGAGAGGTTCTATGTAGAAAATGTAGTCCACCATGCTCAGACTCTCCTTGAGTCCTGGTTGTTATAATTATATTATTTTCAATTTAATTGGGGTGGACACCTAAACATTTCCCCCCTTTTTCTGATTCAAAAAAAAAAAAACAATGACGATACGATACATTTGTGGTGGAGAGGTATGCACAAGAGGTGCATGTACATCAAAGAGACGGCTACCTGGAGATGTTTCCATAGAGGAGATGTCATGTGAAAAAAAGTGATGAAGTAATGAACCTCGAGAAACTTTCAAAAGATAATCAAAATTAAAACAAATTTTATCACGAGGAATATAGAAATATAAAATATGCAAAACATCACAAGAAAGAATAAACATAATGCGGTGCGAGGTGTGCATGGTGATTGTTCTATGAGAAGGAATCCAACAGGATCAGATCCTTATAATAACCTTTTAAAAAAGTACAACTAGCTAGTGGTTTTTTTTAATAAGCTCTCAAGTCCTAGCTTTAAGTGACGTGAGACTAAACTATAAACCTTGTTATTAGACTACACCAAAATGGAGATACGGCAACAAATAATTTGAAAATTCATTGAGAAACAATGTTGAATTATGATAGCAAACTATTTGTTCCAAAATTACCTTTGATTCTTGAAATTCATGATAATTATAATATTTGTTGCTACATTACTAGTAATGAATCATATACAGTAGTTATCTATTGAGAATCTTTCTTCTAACCCCTGCCAAAACATATAATTAATACAACTTATGGTGAAAAGTTAACCAATATATAGCCATATATGAACCGTAAGAAATGAATACATCAATCATTGCAAAAACCAAAAAAAATAAAGATTATTTTCAAGTAATAATATTTGCTGGTATATCATTAATATTGGATAATATAACTATTATAATTCAAATTAGTGTCAATTTTGACATTGTGTCAGCCACATACACTACAACTAAGAGAGCCTATATATACAAATAGTGTGAATCTTGTCCCGTTTTAAAACACGATAACAAATATTATACATGCAAACTTACCTTATTATATTTTTCAAATTTGCGGTGAGCAACATTTTCATTCTACTATATCATCACCTGTGAATTATATGATAGCGATTATCCATTTCCTTCATTCTTCAAATTGTTTCTAAAACACGTGAAGCTACAACAAAACACTTTTGTGGCAATTAAGTTATAGCGACGGAATTCCCTAGCAACCAAACATTTCTTGCCAATAAAACTTCCATCAACAAAATATTCGCACTAAAGGTGTCGTCACAAATCACATTAAACTACTCCAGTGACGAAAATGTTCACATCTACTGCCAAAAGTCAAATTTCCATCACTAGATATCATTGAAATAATGTGCAATGTCAACTATTAAAGAGAAGCAACGACTAACTGACTTGTGAAACACCATCGAATATATCAATCGTTATGACTTTCAAAAGATAAAAGATAATTTTGTGACGAATAAAATTCATTGTTATATATTTTAATATATTTTAATATCAGGTGATACAACAATGGTCCTCAAAACACTCATCGTTGTCATGCTATTTTGTTACTGTGAAAACCAAGAGCTATACCAAGAAACTAGAAATCATACATAATCGTCTGTAAACATCACGAAACTCGCAGAAAATAAACAATTCCAAAGCAGCAAAACAAGTTGATATAGTTTCAGCTGTTTTTAAACGCATCTGCACATAGTTAATTAAATTAAAGGCATTATAACGATGTGTCACCAACCACTTGTTTTCTATATGTATATAGAAAAGAGAAGGCATCTCATCTGTTCCTCCAGTGGCCAACAGTTTTGGTACCAAAGGGAAATAGGGTTACATTCTATATGATAGATATATGAGTAGACGATCTAGATGAGCGTAACCCATCAACAGATATATATTTATATACCTACCAGCAGAACTGCTGACGAGAAGAATTGATGGATTCCCAACCAAACAATGGAGAATATTGAAGATATTAATAGTCTGGAGGGAAACTTAGACAAGGTCTTCTTTTATATTTGGCAAATAACTTTCACTCAGAAAAATTGAACTATAGTGATAGTTTTTTCAAAATCCGTCATTATAGGTCAATTTTGTTGTAGCATTCCATCTAGGGCTGGCTATCGAACTTAACGAGCCGAGCCAGGGTTGGGCTCGGACTCGGGCTCGGGCTCGATCGAGCCCAACCAAGCTGGCTCCGGCTCGAGCTCGGTGGGCTCGGGCTCGATAAGTCTTGAGCCGAGCCCTTTATCGAGCCCGAGCCTCTTATCGAGTCTGGTCTGAGCTCGAGTCTATTCGGGCTCATTAAGGAAATAAGTGTTTTTTTTTGTGAAAACGTGTTTTTCCTGGGCCTAAACCCGAGACCTCCTTTTTAAAGATCATGCATCTTACCAGTAGGCCACCATCCGAGTTGTATATAAAAGTTAAATTATAATATATATTGTAACATTCTGCTTGTTAATAAAAAAGAAAAAAATACTAAATATCTAACTATAACCTAGATTAACATAGATAATAGGTAGAAAATCCAAGCCTACAACATAGTCCACCTATATTGTTGTTACATAAACAACATAAACACATACTCCACCATTAACAATGTTGCAAAACTAATACAAATAAAAATAAAAATCATTGTAGTTTCACAAATAGAATATATATATTCCTTATCGAGCCCGTTATTGAGTTATCGAGTTGAGCAGGGCTCGGGCTCGACCCAATAAGCTATCGAGCTCAAAAAGCTGGCTCGGGCTCGACTCAATAGCTTAATGAGCTAAGCTCACGAGCCCTTATCGAGCCGAGCCCGAGCCTGGCTCATCGAGCCGTGACTCAATAGCCAACCCTAGTTCCGTCTGATGCTAGCCTACATTTTGCATCTAATACAAAAAAAGAATATCAGTATTTCATTTGGTAATGGATATGTTGCAAATAGCACGTTTCCTATATCAATCAATAGTCTCTCACTGACGCAAATGATGTGCAATTCCTTTGTGTATGAACTATGCTTCATATATATGTCAATAGTATGCCACTAATCCACATAGTCTCTGACTCATACAGTCAAACATATCAGATATGCAAAGAAAAGTATTAAATCGATGCAAGTAATTTGTCATTAGTTTATAAATTCAGTTTGCAACTCCTCCCGTGCAATGATGCAACTTCCTGATAATTACCATTAGACCCTCGATGCAATATTTTACTCACTAAACAATACAACAAAATGGATCTATAGAGTGATGACTGATTCACTATACCTTCCATTATTAGATATGTAACGATGATATTATTTTTTGCAAAGTTAATTTTTCATACTTCAAATTAACGATGAATATCGTAAATATCGTATCCATTGCTATACTATTAGTGAAGATCCATATAGCAACATCTATCCCTTGCTATTTTTTTTCAAAATTTGGTCGAGCTTGATGTCGCAATTTCATTAGAAATCACAGTTACATGAGGCAACGTATCATCCTTGATCACCATTAAATATAATACATACATACATATGTGTGTGTGTGAATGAGGCAGCACCATGAGAAATTATCAGTTATATGAGATAGAATTCGACTGAAAAGGGAACCTGGATTAGGCATCTTTATGGAGCCAACATACACCCTATCTCTTTCTCGTGTTCGCTTGAACCGACCAGTAATGGTGGCCAGTATAATCCAATCTACAATTCATTCCGTAAATCACACCTTCAACGTGTGTTAATTTCTTATCCAACAAATATTATTGGACGTTATAGCTGGGAAGAAGCAAATCACTTAAGCTCCTTTCTGCTTGTGACTTATGATTTCCTGTGTAGCTTGCTCAACTTTTGACACCTGATTGACTACTCAACCGACAATCATCTAGGTATATATATCAGAATTGACTAGCACCTTGAACACAACCCTCCCCTAGATAATAATTCCTATCGAGAAGCTGAACTCTTTAACAATCATAAGGTAGTGAAATTCCTTGCCGGGTAAGTTCCAACCTGCACGAAAGGCATAACAATCTAGATACCGTCTCGGAGAGAGGCTCGATGAAATAGGTGTGTCTGTGAAGATGTGGACTACATGTTCCTGGACAGAAAGACCCTATGAAGCTTTATTATTCCCTGGGATTGACTTTGGACCTTCCTGCGCAACTTAGGTGGAAGGCAAAGAGGGGGTCGAGCCATCAATGTTTGCTATTTTTCAAAAATTTAATTAATCCTTGCTAAATTTTGAGCTAAAAAATTAACGACGATTAGCTAAAAATTTGAAAATAGCAATGATACGCTTTGTCATATGGATCGCCGTTAATGATATAACAATGGATATGACATTCATTTGAAATTTCAAGTGTAAAAAATATTTTTGTAATGAATATAATCTTCGTTATATATATATTTAACAACGAATGATATATTGATAGTTTTTTCTTTAAAAAGTCAATATAAACTTATTTTGTAGCAGTGAAATGAACCAAATGGAAAGACCTTTCTCCTTCTTATTTAATCCATGTATACAAACCATATAATCTAACGAGGAGAGAAAGCTTCAACTCACAATCTCGCATATAGGATGCTCTGCAAGCACTAATCTGTGCACCCCCTAATTTTCCAATTAACTATTGTGATGACTTCATCCTCGCTTTGTAATCTACGCAACTAAGACTGATCTCCAATAAGAAAACACTAGTTTATTTTGCAGCGTCTGCTATCATATATTCCACTACCAATATTTAACAATCTTGAAAAACCGAGGATATGAGAATCACAAAAAATATATAGTACCTCACACACACAAAAAGTTAAAATCAAATCAATTCAACTTTTTATTGAAAAACAATCAGGATTCATTCATCATATTAACTAAGTGCGTAAAACCTACAAGGGAGTTACAACAAGAAGCATACTAGTGTTTAGAGCAAAAATATGGGAGGGGCATGTACATGCGCAGGGGACAAATAGCAAAATAACAGAGTTCCTTAGGATAGCAAAATGTTCAAAAGTGATAAAAAAGTGGAACCTCCATCTCTATCCCACTATTAGTGTTACTTGAATAAGGTTTTAAAAACGGAACCGGACATCGAACCGGGCATATATCGGTTTTTGATTTTTATGATCGGACCAATATGACCTGTCGGTCGAACTGGTGATGACATCAGATGTTCAAAGAAACTGAAAAAAGACCGAACCGTTGTATTGTTGGTTTGGTTCGTACGGTTCAACCGAGTCGAACCGATTTAGACCTGTATATCATACAAATAAATACGAAAAATGCTACATTATATCTTTCGAGAATTTGTTTACTCTTGTCTTTCTAAGTTTTTTTCAATAACACTTATACCCCTATTTTCAATACAATTGTATGTGTCCCCCAAATTTTTACAAAATCAATAGTAGTGGCCTTTTATTAGTACACTTGTGCTCTTATTTTATACCAACATAAGGATGATATTGTGATTTTTTTAAGAAAATATAGGAGCGCAAGTGAAATCGCTTAAAAGTTAAGGGCATAAATGTTCTTAAAAAAACTTGAAAGTGCATAATAATCATATTTCATAAATTTATATAAATGCATATATGTGATGTAAAAAAATAATAATTTTAAAACTATTTAAACTCTAATTAACGACAAGTGTTGTTACTTCATTGTTTCTCATAGTATGACTATGACAACATCTTCTTCGTTTGTTATTGTTATAAGTGGACAACCTCATACCCAATATGTGAAGGGAGAGACAATGCTCATATGAAATGAAGGGACACACGATAATAAGTCATTGGCACATGTGAAGGAGAAGAGATAAAGTGGTACTGTAATATGGGTTAGAACAAAATTAGATTGCAAATATTTTTGAAAAAGTTTGTATTTTTTGATTTATCATAAATTATTTTTGTCAAAAAATGGATGCTTGACCGATAATTTGATTTAGTTGGTTCAATCGGATTTAAGCGGTCCAACCGGATTTTGGTCGATTTTTATTTTCTGACTAAAAACCGGGTGGTCGGACCATTTTTCCTCCAATTCTTGATTTAATCGGTTCAACTGTCCGATTCAGTTCGATTTTTAAAACCTTGATTTGAATCTTCTAATTGCGGAATCGGGTGTGGTTTTCTTTGCAACAGAGACCGGAGTGTCCTCTCGAACTTGACTTCCTTTACCTAGAATAATTGGGGGTTTCATAGGATTTGAAGAGACACATTTTAATAATTAAATGTTATGAATTATGGTTCAAGGGTCCCAGGTTTAGTTTCGTAGCCTCATCACAAGAAAGCTCTAGATTCGATCTTGCTAATAAATCATTTTAACCTCTTTGGCTAACCCCTTAATTGCAGGAGCATTGTGATAATATGCTCTACAACGAGCTTTCTAGATAGTACTGGTTAGGGTTACTCTCAATGTGAGAGAGTTCCAATCAATGAAAGAATCAGGTAGCAGCTTTGGATTATTGATTTTTTTACTGAATCAACTAGTTCTGGCATCAGATTGAACTCATAGAATATACCTCTTGTGATACAACAATCAGAAATAAGTGTGATTTGCTTCCGGCATGATCAAGACATAAATAATAGGGATGAGCATTGGGCTGGGTCGGCCCAGCCCGGCCCAAAGCCCGGCCCGCGTAGCCCGGCCCAGCCCGAGCCCGAATTATGTATGGGCCGAGCTTGGGCCGAAGATTTAAGCCCATTTAATAATTGGACCGGGCTCGGGCCTAGCCCGGCCCAGCCCGTTAGCCCGTTAGCCCGGCCCACATAATGGCCCGTAGACATGCCCGTCAGCCCGGCCCACGAAGCCCACTTAATGGCCCATATATCGGCCCGAAATAAGGTTTGGCGGGCATTAGTCAGTAAAAATCCCTAGCCGCTCCCCCTCTTTCGATCTTCCCTGCTCCCTCCCACCCGCGAGTCGCGACCCGCCTAGGGCTCCCACCCAACCTTCCACGCGATTCGTCTTTCCCTCCCAGGCTCCCAGCCCGCCGCAACCCTCCTCGGCTCCTCCCCACCTCGCTCAGCCCCGCCAGGCGCCAGGCCGCCGCTCGCGTCGCCCCCCTCCCGCGCCCAAGCCTCGCCGCCGCTCGTGTCTCCCCCCTCCCTCGCTCAGCCGCGCTCAAGCCTCGCCTCCGCTCGTGCCTCCTCCCCGCCCTGCTCAGCCTCGCGCCCCCTCCTCCCGCGCCCAAGCCTCGCCTGACCGCTCGCGCCTCCTCCCCGCCCCGCTCAGCCTCCCGCCCCCCTCCTCCCGCGCCCAAGCCTCGCCTGACCGCTCGCCCCTCCTCCCCGCCCCGCTCAGCCTCCCGCCCCCCTCCTCCCGCGCCCAAGCCTCCCACTGGGAACCCCCACTCCCTTCCCTCGTCCCCTCCCTGGCTGAAGGCCCCAGCGGCTAAGTGGGAGCGCCGCCCTCCGCCAACCTCGGCCGCTCCGCTCCGGCGTCGCCTCGAGAACACCTGTGGGCTGCGGCTACCTCCCTCCGCGTGACGCGTCTCGCCATCTCCCCATTGTAAGGATAGTTCTCCGTTTTCAATTAGCCTTTACAACCATAATAGTATGATTTATTTTACATTCATTTGTTGTAAGTGAATTTTATAATGGCATTAGTGTTAAGTTTTTAGTAAGGATGATAATAGCGAAAATAGTTCTTAGAAATCAATTTGGAAAGTAAAATCTAACTTGGTATTTAACTTTAGATGTCGGACAGTAATCAAGAGATGCAAGATCTAGTTGAAGAGAATCCTCCAACGACTCATTTGGGGGAACCTTCAGAACTTAATGAGGTTTTGACAAAGAAGAAACGTGGAAGATAGTTAAAATCATGGGTTTGGAAGCATGTCACAAGAGTCGGGATGCTAAATGGACGAGATATGTGCAAGTGTAATTATTGTAAGGCACAATTATCTTGCGGGACAAAAGATGGGACAAGTCACATCGATCGTCATTTGAACCTTGTTTGTCCATATTATAACAAACATTTAAAGTCCCAGTCTCTTTTGAACGTTGTCAATTCTGATCAAGGAAGTGCCACCATCTCCACATGGAAGTTTGAACTGGATAGAAGTAGGGATGATTTCACGAGGTGGATTATATCTAGTGAATTGCCCTTTGCGGTTATTGATAACCCAAAGTTTCAAACTTTTGTATCCAATCTTCAGCCCAAGTACAAGTTTATGTCCAGATTTACTCTTCAAAGAGATTGCATAAAATTGTATGAGAGTGAAAAACTAAAATTGAAGATGACATTGAAATCGGTTGGCAGAATTTCCCTCACAACTGACATGTGGACATCAATTCAGAATTTAGGTTACATGGCTGTTACTGCACATTATGTTGACAACAATTGGAAGCTACAAAAGAAGATTTTGTGCTTTTGTGTCATTTACACACGTCATACAGGGGAGAATATTGCGGATATGATTGTCAATCACCTGAGAGAGTGGAATATGCCGAATATATGTACCATCACAGTTGACAATGCGTCAACTAATGATGTCGTTATACGGAATTTAGTTGACCAGTTATCTCAGAAGGAAACATTACTCTTGGGTGGACGTTTTTTCCACGTTCGTTGTTGGGCACACATCTTGAATCTTGTAGTTCAAGATGGACTTTCTGAGATCAAAGAGATAATCACCAAAATCCGCAATCTTGTTAAATATGTGAAGTATTCCACTAGGAGATTGCAGGATTTTAAAGACCTTGCCAAACAAGAACGGATTGAGATTACTACAGGTTTGAGGCTTGACGTCAGCTCTAGGTGGAACTCTACCTTTTTAATGCTTGAGTCTGCTATCAAATATCAAAAGATTTTCAATCGTTTGGGGCGTGATTTCCATTTATCAGACACACCTTCTGCGAGTGATTGGAAAAAAGCTGAGATGGTCAGTGGTATCTTGGAGAACTTTTATGTTGCCACCAAGGTATTCTCTGGACAAAAATATTCAACTGCGAATTTATTCTTTGTTATGATTTTTGAGATTGAGAAGCATCTCCAAACTATTCTGAGTCATGATGATGTAGCTATCAGAAATATGGCTTCAAAGATGTACGCGAAGTTTGATAAATATTGGAGGGAGAGAGAAACTATTTTGCCTCTAGCATTGGCATCAATTTTGGATCCACGTTACAAGTTTGACCTCATAAGATTTGCTTATTCAGAACTTTACCCCGGGGATGAAGCCGCGCAATATGTCGAACGGGTTAGTCAAACTTTCTATGCCTTATTTGATGAATACTCTTCTAAGTACATGGCAAGTGTTTCGCACGAAATGTCCACATCAAAATCCAGTCAAGAAGATGTATTATGTCCAACAATGAGAAACAGGGCAATGCTAGACAAGTTCTTTAAACAGAAAAAAGTGAGCGGCTCTTGTGATACGGGAAAATCAGAGGTTGAAATCTATTTAGATGATCATTCCGCAGACAATGAGCATGGTGACAACTTTGATGTCCTGAGGTGGTGGGAATTGAACAAGAGCAAGTATCAAATCTTATCCGCTATGGCTCGTGACATTCTGGCAATACCTGTGTCCACTGTGGCTTCTGAGAGTGCTTTCAGTACGGGCGGTAGAGTTCTTGATACATATCGTAGTCGACTTAATCCGAAAACGGTGGAGGCATTGATTTGTGCAGGAGACTGGATCCGTGCGGATGAGACCGAGAACTCAGAGTATGAAGGAGATGACGAGGAGGAGTTACAAGAGAATGAATTTGGTTAGTATCTACTTAAATTTCAATCAATATTCTCTATTACCATTGTACTATATCTATTAAACATTTATCTTTATTTTAGATCCAAGATGCAATGAACCTTCCAACTAGTATGTCAACAAATTTGATAAGCAAGTCTGATTATGCCAGGTAAATTCCATTTGGTTTGATGTTAATAAATATTTACAAGTTTTAGTGGTATCACTATTTATTATCTAACTTTTCTTAAAATATTCTAACAGGTTGAAAGTGGAAATTGTGGAATCATTATGTGAAAAGCTCACTTCATCTTTCTGAGGATTTTGTGAAACATCTATTATGTTCCTTCTTAAAGTTTTTATGAACAATGCGCAATTTGGAAGTTTTTTCATTACTGTTTTTATAAAATATGAACTATGGGATCCTTATTTTATTGTTTGAAATGTTTTATTGTTTTTCATTATTTGCATCTTCGAATGACGAAATGCACCTTCGTCAAAGATTGGGTTGTATTTGTAGGCTTTAGCCTTGTAGGTACCCGACATGAAGGAGCGGGAAGATCGAGATGTTTACTTCTCAGGGAATCTATTTTTCAGGTCATTCTTATGATATATTCACATTAGTTCATCTCGGTAAAACACATATTGACTGGAAATTATTTCTTTATTGCAGAAATTGGATTCGACATAGGTCTCCAGACTTTCATCTCTTACCTTGATATATACATCTGCATTTAACAAGGGCGTTGACGACGGATTAATCCACTTCAGCCTTGAGGTACATTTTTCAATCTGTTTGTTTACTATTCTTGCATACCAGCAGCCTTGTTGATTGCTTCTACTTTATTATTCGGACATGTTCATATAATATCTCTATGACATTCTTTCCATTATGTCCTATAAAATCATACATAAGATCAAATCCATCCAAAAAATAGGATAACTATCAAACTCTCTATTATTTGGACATGTTCATAATGAAGATTACAATAAAAATAATCAAATGACGATGCGCCAAGTATATGCGCCCTCCAAGTCTAGCCTCATAAGTTCTGGGTCTGTATAAGGCCTATTTATTTTTGAGATATTATGGCCCATGGGCCGGCCCGGCCCAGGCCCGACCCATAATAAATGGGCTGGGCTTGGGCTTGGGCTTGGGCCTTCAAAAAAAATTAATGGGCCAGGCCCGGCCCAAAGCCCATAATTATAAATGGGCCTGGGCCTGGGCCCTGTATGGCCCGGCCCAGGCCCGGCCCATGCTCATCCCTAATAAATAACAATGATTTATCATAGAAATATTGAGTTTATGTAGGTGGCATTGAGCCGTAATTTTTTATGGGCCAATAGCTAAAGAAATTAAATTACCGTCAGTTTGAAAGGACTTGACCAAAATTTTTATAAGAAGGAGTGTAGATTCCACCATCAGCTATAAGGTTATAGATATTTTTGGTGGTTTATTCGCCTAGTCATGCTTATCTCAGTAATCGTAGCATGAATCTCAGTAAGTGTTTTTTTGTATTGTTTTAAGTTTTAACCTTATTACAAAGGCCGATATGTAATCTATTTTTGAGGCCGTTGAACCAGTTATTTTTAGCATTCCAACTTTTAAATCCTTCCTTGATAGATATTTTCTCTTTTTTTAATGAAATGGAAAAATATATGGAAATGTTTTATGCAGAGGTTTGTAACTATTTGTAGGATCAGACCAGAGCAATGTTAAGCTTTCTGAGTTCACTTGTTTGTAAATTACAAGAAAAAGATCAGAAGTGCCTCTAACGTGGCCCTTCCATGTTTCTGATTTAGCAGTTAACCCTCCACATGCACTAATAAGCAGGGCCGTCCCTGAGGGTAGTTTGTGAGTGCAACCGCTCGGGCCCATCAATTTTAAGAGCTTATTTTTACATGTTTTTTAATCTTTAGTTTAGGAAAAAAAATAGTATCTCTCCTATTGTACTCTTATAGAATCAAATTTTTTGTTAAAAAACTCACCGAAAATGAGCCTTTATAAAATCAAAATTTACTCAATGTGAAAGCCCAAAATTTAATGGGATTCCATGCTACATTATTCCCTGAAAAATTGTTAAGGGCACATTCTTTACTTTTGCCTAGGGCCCATGAAATGTCAGGGACGGCACTGCTAATAAAGCTTGAGATCTAAGGCTTTTTGTTGTCCAATATATTGAAAGTTGGTCATGACAGCATTGAGTTATTGAAGATTCGAAGGTTGATAATTCTCAATCCACCATTGAATTTAGACTGCAAGATCTTTTTCCAAGCTACCTTTGCTTGCAATTTTGTTTGGGTGTTGCCACAACAAAAGGAATTTCTTCTGAATTTTATCAATTTTGTCTAAGATACCATGGTTTTTTGAGACAAGGCATCATGTATGTTGCGAGAGAAGATAGAGAGGAATTCAAAAGAGCCACTCTCACGGGTAGGGGAAGCATTTGGCTTTCCCGTGGGGACGCAAACGGACGGATACGGATACAGATATATGTATTACTGTATCCTTATCTGTTTTTGAATACGAATACGGATGCGGATACGGATATTGACGGATATTAAAACTATCTTACCATATTCTTAAAAAATGGAATCGTATGTAAAACGGATACCTGATCGCATACAAATAATTTAGAAATACTCCATACAATCGACCTAAATATATACAAATTAGATGGAAAATACATGATATAAATTTATTAAATGTGTTTGTATTATAAAATTTATACAAATATAAAAAAGGAGGGTATAGAATTATGTTATACAAGGTTAAAAATAAATCTATGACTATATTTATATATGAAAATGGATATACGGATACGAATACGGATGTTTGCGGATATCAAAACGATATCCATATCCGTATCCATTTTAAAACGGATACGGATACAGATGTCAAAATATGTATAAAATGGATACGGTGACGGATCGGATACGGATATATCCGTAACCGTTTGCATCCCTACTTTCCAGTCATATATTTTAGCCGTGAACTTTAGTTATCAAGAGTACCTAATCTAGAGTTTTTAATCTCTTCGGAGACAGTGTGAAACAGGGATGCAAACGGTGGGAGCGGATATAGGTGTTACAATATCCTTATCCATCTTGAAATACATATACGGATACGGAAATGGATACATTGCGGATATTGAAAATTGCAAACCATATCCTTAAATACGGATTCGGATACGGAAACAAATAATCACGATTCATATGTGGATCTTTTATGAACGGAAATGGATTATCATGCAGATAAGAAATGCCTTCTAAGTTCTAACATTTACATTCAATATGATTGTTTGGTAAAGTTGAAACTAATAACTAACTAATTCAAAATTAATAAACTACAAGACAACAAAATATAAAAAGAAACTATAGTATTATACTATGTTTAATAAGTGTATAATAAATGATTAAATAATATACATATGTATATTTCTTCCCACATTTGAAAATGACTCCGCATGCAATATATTGCAACTAATCCTATAACATATTTGGAGATATAGACACGAAAGTTAATGTATGTATATATAATATAAACACAGATTCAACAATGCGGATATCCATATCTGTATCCATTAAAAAATATGTAATTGTATCCATATCCATATCCTCAAAAAAATTAAAAACAATATCTGTATCCATATCCATATCCGTAAAAAAATAAAATCTCATATCCATATCCGTTAAAATCAAAGATTCATATCCATATTCTCTTAAAAACGAATACGATGACGGACGGATACAGATATACCTGTATCTGGTTACATCCTAATGTGAAACCCAAACAGGTAATAAGGAAGCTTCCTTATAAATTTTACAACTTTTATTCTAAGTTGAATTTGCAAAAAAAAAATCTTCTACAAAATTATAGATAACACTTGTTTGAACAAGTTTCCTATTCTATTTTTATTACTTGAGGTCAATTGTGATTTACTTCATAATTCAGAAGGGAATTTAATTTTTCTTGAATTTTTAATAGGATAACATATGTTGGCATCATATTCATCATCTTCCTCCCGTGCCTACAAGCTCGGGCCGAGTATCGTGTCCATCACCGGAGCAGGGCCGTCTCTGAGGGTAGTTTGCGAGTGCAATGGCCTAAGGCCCATCAACTTTAGGGGGCTCATTTTTACATGTGTTCGGTCTTTAGTTTAGAAAAAATGTATATATCCTAATGAGGCCTTGTAGAGTCAAATTTTTAATAAACTCGCCGAAAAATGAGCCATTGTAGAATCGATTTTTTCAAACAAGTCGTTGAAAAATGAACCCTTATCAAGTTGATTTTTCGATGAAACAACTCATCAAAAAATGGGACTTTATAGAATCAAATTTTTTATTAAACAACTCAATGCTAATGTCCAAAATTTAATGGAATTATATGAGGGCACATTGTTCATCAAAATTTTGTATAAGGGCCCATTTTTTTCCTTTTGTCCAAGGTCCACGAAATGTCAGGGACGACACTGCATCGGAGGTTTGACCTATTCTGATGAGCACCTCCGACCTCCTCAAGCTCATCAACCATGTTCCTTATGAAGATCACAGACCCCCTTACCTCGCTGACACCTTGCCTCAAATCTCAAACTTTTTTGACCTTTTAAATACTATCTCTAAGTAGGGATGCAAACAGTTACGGATGTATCCCTATCCCATCCGTCACTGTTTTCGTTTTATACGAATTTTGACATCCGTATCCATATCCGTTTTAAAATAGATACGGATATGGATATCGTTTTGATATCCGCAAACATCAGTATCTGTATCCGTATATCCGTTTTCGTATATAAATATAGTCATGGATTTATTTTTAACCATATATAACATAATTTTATACCTTCTTTTACAATATTTGTATACTTTTTTATGATACAAACACAATTATTAAATTTATATCATGTGATTTCCATCCAATTCATATATATATTTAACTCGATTCTATATCGTATTTCTGACATTATTCGTATGCGATCAATACCTGTTTTACACCCGTATCCATTTTTTAAAGATATGATAAGATAGTTTTAATATCCGTCAATATCTGTATCCACATCCGTATTCGTATTAAAAAATAGATAAAGATACGGTAATACTTATATTCGAACCAAATCAACTTGTTGATTTTAGCATTGGTCCACCATCTACATATTTCTCTAAATATAGGTATGTTACTAGATTAAGCCTTGTATTGATTTTTTTTTTAAAAAGAAATTATTTCACTTTGTACACACCTTGATTCATCCCCATAACCTTATACCTTCTATATTTTCTCTTAGGCTCAGACAAAGACAACATTCGAGAATTAACCAAGGTCGAAAAATGTGAAGCGTGTTCTCCTACGAAGGAACTCAAATTATGTTGATCTGACGTGACATGTCTAAAGCAAATTTGAAACATATTACAACGAAACTGTTGGAGACGGGCAACAAGCTGCGCCGCCAATCCCTTTTGGATGACAAATCCAATTCTTGGCCCTTTTTCAACCTGTAAATGATCCAATGAACCCACTCTTTCTTGGCCCTTTTTCAACCTGTAAATTCTTATCATGTTATAAACTGACTTGTTTTGTTGCTAAGCACCAGCCAACTAAATGAGTCCCCGACCCCGTATCAGAAGGCTACATGCTCGATAAAAAGTGATGCCATCTTCCTTGCTACAACCATACTACTGCTCTGTAAGGCATGCCCTTCTTTTTTCTATTTGCAGGGTTGGGAAGGGTTGGGTTGGCCCAACCCGAGGTACCCCTCCTTCCAACCCTCTCAATCCTCCTCACATTTTATTATTCACAGGGTTACCACAATCCAACCCAACCCTGTCCAACCCTGCAACCAAACGAACCCTATGTCTTTACTACTTAAAGAATATTAACTCTCCCTCATTGTGGTACTCACTTGGTTGTACTAAATGCCAAGACTTTGGTTATATTTTTTCTTCTTTTTGTATGTTGGCCCTCTAACTTGAGCAAAACTGCATGTCCCTAACCTTCCCTTTTGATGAATGGATTGTGATCATTTATCTTAAAAAATGATCTAATTCTCCCTTTGATGGCAATGCTCCATTTCAGATTTTGTCGACGGTGTCCTTCTGATGCCACTTAAAACTGATTAGCAAGGCCTAATGATATTGCTTTTCGAGAATCTTGGCTTATTTGTTTGTTTTTGTTCATAATACAGGAAACTTGACCTAAGACAATGAATAATTTGAATACTCATTGTCACGCCTTTTGATGGTAAGGATATAACAACAAATATTATTTGTTGTCGGATTATCTTTTCTGTTTATAATTAGCAATGAATGTCATATTCATTGTGGATGGAGATGATTTTTCCGTTATCTTATTTGTTAACATTTATATTAATCACTGCTAAATTTAGTAATGACTAGAAGAAAAAACAATGAATAATCATTGTTATATGATTCATTGCGAGGAATATAAAAACGATTACAATTTGTTGTGAATTTAAAGAAGTAAGAAACAGATAATAATCGTTATTATATATTTAAGTAATGAAGATATGACAACGAATACCAATTTTCTGGTAAAAGGCAATTTCAGGAGCATCTCCTTTTTATTGCTTTGGTCTATACTAAGTACTCTCTGAACTCTATGGCTGGGCTATTGAGCCCAATTTTGGCTGAAAGAAACATGGCCTTTTCATCTAAAAAATGTTTAATTCAGTATTTGTGGTTACCATCGCAAGAAATGCAATACAATTCACAAAATCTAAAGAGAATGACGTGATATTACAAAAGAAATTACAAAGCTACCAAATATACCAAAGTACAAAGCAAGCAAGTACCTTCCACCACATTGTGTACAACGAAATAAGTCGGGTAGGATCTCTAAAGTCTTCTAAGTTAAAAAAAGAGGACCAACATGCCCATGGATCTCGTTCTTAAACAACGGATGTTTTAATTTTTGGTTGGGCTGGAGGAAAACACGCATGTGTTGATTTAACTGGAGTGTCTCCGTTAGTTGGTCTGATAAAAAGTGATTTTACTGCAGGATACGCTGCACAGAAAGCTGCCTCAGCCAAAATTGCTAAACATGAGAATGCTTGTATTGACAATCAACATGTCTCCATCCCTTTTGGGTTTAATACCTTTGAGTTCTTGGCGTCTGAAGCTGTTGAGCTCCTTAAGAGGTTCAGAAAATTATGCATAGCAATGTTATGTTTCCCAGGTCTATGGATATTGTGTTCCGAAGAATTGGATTTGCCATCCAAAAGGGATTGGCGGCGTAGCTTGTTGCATGTCTTCCAACAGTTTCTTTGTAATATGTCCTAATCTATATATTAAGATGGAGGATCCATTTAACCGGATAGCAAAAAACAACGGATAAAGGATCAAGAAGGCAACCCCAACTTACAAATCAAGAGAAAAAAGGTATGTATGGACTGAGATCTTAGATGTAGGGAATCTACGGGGATCTATCCCAAATCACGCGATTAGAAATCACACGATTATGACTCAAAATCAAAGATCAGAATATGAATTGATCATGCTAAGTTAAACTTTGAAATTCGAAACAAAGCTTATGCAAATCTTGAAGGTTGTTAAGCCTAATTCTTGAAACTATTTATGTCCTGATTAATCAATGATCCAAAGTCATCCAATCTTAATGTTTATCTAGACTTTGTGGGAGGATTTGAGGGAAACTTTAAGGCCATATTCGTTAGGAGAATAAACACTAGAATAAGGTATCAATTCTTGGCCTGGTGCGGTCTCCAAGACTACGGATATTCCCAACTCAACATTATTTCACCTTATTTCCACAATTATTCCTATCTTTATTCCAACTTACCTACTTTTATTCTATCTTATTTTTATCTTTAGAGCTGAATAGAGAATAGGCCTTATTCTCCTTATTCCTCATCTTTATGCCTATTCCTGAACCGAACGTCCTTTAAGGAGAGCAAAATCATCATCTTTAAAAATTCAAGGGTTTAAAGTCCTGATGATTGGGGTAAGCACCACTAATGATTCTTACGTAAATGAATCAAGTTTTCTCTATTTTAAAATATAAGTCTTTCTCGAGACTGTCAAGATTTAAGCATGTATATGTGACAAGATTAAAAAATACCGCTATAAAAGTGCATGAATTTCACACAATTTTTTTTACTAGTAAGATTCAAACTCTGGTCCTTTAAAGTGGGAGCCACTGCTTCTACCACCAGACTTGGATTAAATTTTGCACACGTTACACTTATGAAACCCTTTAATACGTTAAAAATATACAAGACACGAGTGCCACTCATATGTTATACATAATTATACAATTGGTACTCACATCAATGCACTTGTAGACACACCTAGCTCATACATGTATGGTACCACTGCATGCATGCTACAACTAATTACTACACCCAAGGTCATTACTAGGGATGAGCATTGGCTAGGGCCGGCCCGGTCCGGCCCCGACCCGATTAAGCTCAGCCCATGCCTGAGCCCGAGCATTTAACGGGCGGGCTTGGACCTTAAATTTGGCCCATTTTGAATTTCGGTCCGGGCTCGAGCTAAGATGGACCCGAACCCGAAGCCCGATGGGTGGCCCGAATAGAAGCCCGCAATAAGCCTGGCCCGAATGATGGGTCCGATTGCTCAGTCAGGAGCCCAGCCCGATTTCACACCAAGGCCACCTGAAGGATGAATAACAAATTCTAATATGATAATAGTGATATCAGTATTCAAGAAGTGTTCAAAATTTGAGCATTGTACCGCTTGATTGAATTATATTTCCATGTTTACCCCATGTTTACCATGTGTATGCAGATATGACCCATTCATATCCACGGATATTATCCTTCGAACTCTCCATAGATATTAAGATAAGTACGCCTCAGTAAATACGATAACCAAAATAATATGTAGAAATCAGATGATGATGATGATGATCAACGTGTGCAGCTTTCGTAGAATATAAAAAGTAGGCACCATTTGTCACATGAAAAAGCAATGTTCAGACTGGTAATGGGCTGGCCCAACCCAAGCCCGGTCCATTCCCTTGCGGGCCGGGCTCGGGCTTGGGCTTCAAAGCATCAAAAAAATTGGGCTCAAGTCCGACCCACAAGGCCCACGGTCATGACCGGGCTCGGGCTGGGCCATACTGGACCCGGCCCGATGCTCATCCCTAGTCATTACATAGACTCACTCCACTTTTAGAATAAATCAAGACGCCCACCTACCTCCGTTCATAGTTAAAGATCCTCATCTGTATTCAAGTCTCTTAGATTTTAATTGTTTGGTGATTTGACTAATACTCAAGTGGTAGAGTTAGGTGGTTATTATTTTGAAGACACGGGGGTTTGAATCTTACCTCTTCCAATTTAAATTTCTTTTATATATTTTTATCAAATCACTTTCAAAATATTAAATTATAAGTATAATTTGATACAAAATTTTATTGAGTTCACTTATCTCGCTCATTATTTCCAACACTCCTTGTAAGTGAAATAAAATATGTTATTTTCTTTTGACCATGAGTTTTTTTTATTTAAAAATTTCACCTAATAATTTAAGTTTTTGGGGGTGGCTTTAGAGTGGCTTATTTACTATAAAAATAATGGTCCATTAGAAATCCAACCTTAATAATAGGTCTAAATTATAAGTTTATGAAAATTGAAGACATTTATTTTAAAAATACTGTCTTTTTTAAAGTTTTATTTGAAAGTATAATATTCTTTCATTTTTTGAGCATACATAATTGTAATATATGTGGCCCTTCCTTGATAAAATTTCTATTTTCACCCCTGAAAGTAGTGATGAGAAGATAGGAAAGCACATGATTGATACAACTATTTAAATATCTACACCAAATTATTAGTTATCTTGTTGAACTATTTGGTTATCATTAGTCAATCATTGATGAAAAATTTAGTATTCCACACAAGAACTAAGCATGTAAAAAAATTAATGTCATGTCCTATGAGAAAGGGTTTATCAGATCGCTGCAACAAATTTGACCTAAGGCAATGGATAAACTAATATCCTTATTATATCTTTCATAGTTAAATATTCAAGAATTATATATTAATATATATTATTCATTGTATCAATCTATAAATTTGCAATGAATATTGTATTTGTTGCTATATTCTTCGTAAGGAATCACATAACAATAGTTATTAGTTGGATTTTTTTCTAATAGTCGTTAAATTTAGCAACAGTTGGTATAATTTTAACTAATTCCACAATAAAACTACTCATTACCAGCAATGCAAGAAAGGCTATAGAGAAACTACTGAAGAAGATAGATAATTTTGGCATTGGGATGGATATCCCCCCTCCCCCCATTTCGTCAAGATAAACAAGATACGTTCTATCACAACATGTTCCTCCTAAGGAAAAAAAGTGCAGCACCGGTAAATCCATGAGAGATTAGTTGTAAAACGGCTCCATTGAGCCCCACATTGGTTATAGAACCAATTCCTATAATTTAAAAACCCATATGAGATAAAAGTTTCTTTAGAATGCTCACTCAAGCAATACATGATAGATTTATTTCCTCCTTCGGTTGGCAGGTATGTGCCCACAAACAAAAGTGGGATGGCATACATGGAAGAAAACAACTATAATAAATCAAAATAAATATAATATAATACGCAAGTTTTTTGTGCCATAGGTGTTTTTTTTATTTTATCTGAATGTTGGCCTGTGAACCATAGACATGTGCAGAGAATGACTATAGCAGAAATGAAAATGCTAAGGTGGATGTGTGGAGACACATGTAAAGATCGGATTCGGAATGATGCAATTAGAAAGAAAGTTGGTGTAGCTCCGATCGAGGATAAGATGCGAGAAAATTGCTTAAGATGGTTTGGTCATTTGCAAATAAGATCAACAGATGCACCAGTTAGGAGATGCGAGTGTTGGGATGTTGAGCCGGCTAAAAGAGGACGATGACGGCCCAAGAAGTGTTGGAAAGAGACTATACGAAGGGATCTTAGTTTTTTGGATATAAGCCCGGGATTGACCCAAGATAGATCTGAATGGAGGTGAAGAATCCATGTAGCCGATCCTACTTAATTGTGGGAAAAGGCTTTGTTATTGTTGTTGTTGTATGGGGTCCCGCTCAATTCTCCCTTGTATAACAATAACAAACACGTGTAATAAGTATGGATTCATCACATATATCCAAATCCGAACATCTCGGCATATAAGTAAAAGAAAAAAATCGGTGGTATACGGATCTTTAACATCTAAAATAAAAAAAAACGAATATTCAAATTATTCGTTACCTTTTAAATCTAAATTTGTTACCATGTAAGAGTTTAAATTATCATGAATTTAGGAATGACGACCCACCAAGATATATGAATTTAAAATCGTTCGGAGACATAATAGCTTGAAGAATATCCCATAATTAACTTACACAAATCAGAATTTTTTGCCTTTCATTATTCGACAACTTATCAAGAGCGATGGAGGCCATGATGCTCTCCATACAATATGTATCTCAATGTTAACGAAGATACTTCATTTGCAAGGTTAAATTTTTCTTAGTTAAGATACTAATTATTTTATCTGTTCTAAATAATGTTGTTTTACTTTCTATATGTTAGTTGTATTATTCATCATTAGCTTATTTCAGCTTTTTTATATCATGAAAAGAACCTATACTAATGAGCCCTGAACGAACGAACTTGTTTTAAATGACCAAAAAAACACAAGTGAATCATACTTATATTGTCTAATCACCAAATCAGAACCTAACCTATGTAGATTATACTCCGTAAATTCCAGACACATTTATTTATGCTGGTTTGGGCCATGAAGAAGGTTAATTAACCTCTTCTGTCAAGCCCGTATATATGTGGCTCGACCCAATTAAGAATGGGCCTACTTTGACCTCTGCTGGTCCATTTAAGTTGCAAACTGGCCCGTTTAATCTTTCATATCAAGCCATGTGCTGCTTTATAATCATTACTAAAGATGTAATTTAGATAATAAAACGTATCGTACGCAGCCTCCACGAGAAGGATTGTCGTCTTCACCATGCGCTAACTCATGCAATATCGACTGCCTACTGGAGCTCACAAGTGTATGACTAACAATAGTTATTTTTCATGTGCTATCCATCGTCTGCTGACTCGAACGAGAAAGTCATATACTGCATAACCTTTTTAGTAAGTATTGACAGCAATGAATATAACCTTCATTGCGAGTTCCAAAGTAATAATAATAGTTTAACAATGTTCTTATGTTTGCGTGTGCCCTGTCACTCGATAAGTCGAAGCTTCTTCATAGACACACATGCGGATTGGGGTACATGGGATATGGTTATGAAGGGTCCTCATGACCTAGTTAACCATAAGTGTGATCTTCTTCGAACCGACCTTTTTTAAGCAAACTTAGGCATGTTTGGTTAACTTTGGCATCACCATAAAGTTAACTAGCTTGGTTAACTTGTACATCGCTTTCCTCTCACATCACTTCCCCGTCATGTTTCGATGAAAAGAACAATTACCGCATCTAAGGCAAGCATCAAACATGTGAAGAAGATTAGGGGAGGGGAGACCATTTGCCCAAGTACACATTTCCTCTTATGTTTGAACTCCATGAGTGAGAGAGAGAGAGAGAGATAAGAGTGTGAAACATGAAGAATCGTTACAGTAGCATCTAGGAAAGAGGCCTCCCTTTTATCTAAGTACCAAAAAGGAAGATGCACCATTCCACATTACAAGACCTTCGTAAGAAGTTGGCATCCATTACCATATATGCTTCCTCTTTCTTTAAGTAGTGCCTACAATCTTTGAAAAAGTTGGGATAGGACTCAACTCCATTCCTTGTCTTTGGGATTCTCTCCATATATTACCTCCTCACACTATCATTCATTGTTGGTGATTTCTATCTTAAAGGTGTTTCTAAGAGCATACCATAACTTAGTACATACCTGTTAGTGCAATCTAGGCAATACGACCACCAAAGAGTGTGTCCCTCCGTCGACTTTGATATGCTATATTGAACATACAGATCAATAATTTTTGAGTCGACTCGCATTTAACAACTCCTCTCAGTCAACTTGCATTTGTTGAATCTTTGCGATACATGTTAAACATCTACTATATTGAAACATACAGCTGCTTGATTGTTGACACTTCTCTTAAGCTTGGAAGTCTTCTCGTCAGCTCAAAGCATATTCCTACTTCCCTCAATCTATCTCCGATGTGACAACCTATTTAGAGAATATTTTGACATCCACTGAATACTTACTCTACTTTAGGGCCACTAATTGAACTGAACTGTAACATACAAAGCTACGTTCAAGTTTGATTCGATAAGAAAGTTTGAAAGTTTGAGTTTAAGCTTTCAGGATTAGCAGTCCTCGACCTCTTTCAAATAGCACTGCATGCTGGCTGGGCAAAATTCTCCTATGAGATGAACCGTTAATAAGCAAGGAGTAGGAGACCTTAGTGATGCAAGAGCTGATCAGATTGATGATAGTTTGATCCTGAGGGTTGGTGTGGCGGGAGATAGAGGTGGGCTCGTTGGATTGGAGTAGTGGCCTCAATAACATATGTCGAGTTTAAGTCCGTTTAAAAAATGAACATTGAGTTCAATTCGCTAATAGTTTGTCAAAGACTTGACGTTATTGTTAAAGAACAAGTTCGAAACTGAGGTTTGTTAAGGAAGTTTAATAGTTTGATAAGCATTTACAAAGACAAAAATTATTCAAATTGGAAGCAAAAAACAGGTTTATCCTCCCTGTTGATGATTGTGTCAAAGTTGAAATAAGCTCAAGTTCATTATTTATTTTAGCTTATGAATTTGCAATTTCAATTATAACATTAACCATAAAAATATGAGCTTTTATATTTTTACACCCACTCACGCGCACATGCACATATACTCATATATATAGACGTCTCTGTAAACAAATCAAACTGTAACATTTAAAGAACAAATATATGTTACATTTACGTTCTTTTCATTAAACTATCAAGCTAAAATTTAAGGTTCCATTTCAGTTCATTAAAAAATGGGACGTTTTTCAAACTATTATTGCACAAACTCTAATGAAGTACGGACATGTTCAGTTCAAGTAGCAGTATTACTCTACAACCTTTGTCGGTATACATACTAAATACTTGCCGTTATACAGATAAAAATTGAGGGCTTGCTGCAAGATCATTGACATGACGTCGTTGTAACATGGATATGTAGTGCATAATCGATCATTCATGATGATTAGAATAAACAGCATTGCTGAGAACTAAACGTGCACCGAAGCATAGCATCATCAAACAAAGAAAGGAAGGCACAAGAGACATATGTCAACATATTCGATTCACGATGAATCGACTTTCTTCATCCTCTTTCTGGTCTTGCAAAAAAGGCGATTCGAAGTAACCAAGAAGACATATGATATGATATTGGGAGGACCCATTACATTAGAAATATAATAAAGTTAATCTCTCTGAAGGTATCAACAACGACATATACTCTGAAAAGATGCACTAACTCGTTCTTAATTTGGAACGCCTGAACAGGAATATGATTCTGTGGAACTGTTCGATCTGCTCCATATTGCAGAGTTTACAATTCCATATATTGCCTTTGATTCCCTAATCGTGGAAGGTTAGGCGTTAATATATGTGTATTAGCTTAACACCACCAATTAGTGTGGTCGTATGTATGCGTACTGCGTAGACTTGCTGCCTAATGCATATTTTTTAAATGCAATGCACATAATCTAGCTACTTAATGTATACGCATGGTATATATACGGTCATTGATTAGCTGCATGTATATCTTTTAACGTATACTTCACATGCACTTGCTCGACTTGGTCTTACGTAGAAAGAAATGTACAAGTGCACGCATGCATGCTTGAGTTGGGGATTAACAATGATATACTTGCCCTAATTTATATATGTAAAGGCAGAAAGGTTGGAATTAGATGGATTTTGGTCTGATTTTGTTGTAGTGAGCTTACTTTTCTGAAAGCTTTTCAAAATTTTGTTTGAATGGTCAAGGAGTCATGTAAAGGAAAAGACCTTTTGGAAGTGGTGGATAATCACATTCTAAGGGAATATTGCCTAAAGTAATGATGATTTAGGTGATTTTGAAAGCATGTTGAGGAGCATTAAGAGTTGATGATATCCTAATGTAGAACCAAATCACTCAAGGAATTGTAAATGCAGTAATTTGTAAGGGTTGGTCAGTCGCATTTTGAGTTAAACAAGGGAATCTACAATGGGTGTGTGTGATATCGTGGGATTGTCAATATTTCATTTGAAAAACTTGGCGAGAAGAGAAAAAGGGAAGATCAAGCATCCACATACAATCAAACAATAGAGATGGGAAAAAATCATGTATTTGGTAGAAGGATTAAATCGTCTTTCATGAGTAATAGGAGCCAATAATAAGTTGCTTGTAGGTCATTCAGCTTCACTGTGCTCGAGCTATGAGGTGTCAAAGCGGGTTTGTTAGCCCTGCATGTCGACTTTCGCTTTCCTTACACTCTATAATCACCTAGACTTTCTTAAATATGTTGATAGAAGTATATTTGTGAAATCACCCAAATCTCGTGGGTGCTAGCAAATAGAATATATGATAGAGAACAAGAGCCTAAAAGAAGAGTCCTTTTACACCCCCATTTGGAGGGTAGACGTAGGAATGACAAGATTTCCCCGATGGTGAACCTGAAAATCTAACTCTTAAGAAGTTTGGACGAATCATTAATCTAAAGATCTGGTCAAGATCGATTTTCACTTTTTGCTCATGAACTTGGTATGAAACCCAATTTCATTTCAAAATTTTCCACTCATTCTTTGAATAAGTGTTTGCTAAGACTAACACATTTTAAGTATATTTTTTTGAGAGGAAAGAGGGTGAAATCCCAAGTTGGGACTCACCACCAAAAAGTTTCAATTTATAGAAGGATAAAGATATACATTACCTTGTAGAATAGGATCAATAAAGGGAATGACATAAAGTGATTAGATTTTCCGAATAGAACCTCCGTTCTTTAAAAATCAGATCATTTCTACCTCCCCAGATGGCCCAAAGAATTGCAAACGACAAAGAACAATCGTCCGTCGAGTTCATCCCTACCGACCTAATCGACCTCCAGAAATCAGTAGAACCACCATGCAGTACCCAAGTCGTCCCTATTTCCTTCCAAACCTGCTTCGACAAAGGACATGTAAAAGACAAATGCCCTGCATCCTCTGTCTGTGCACCACATCTATCACACCGGGTATCAGGAATGCCAAACAGTCTGCCCCTTCTTCCTTTGTCTCAAATCCTACCCCTTCTGAGGCACCAAAAAAAGATCTTCACTCTGCAAGGGATCTTTCTTGCACAGATGATCTTCATATCCTGCTTCATGTCTGGGTTCAAATCCTCACTTCTCCCTCTTAACACCATATATGCCTTTTTCACTGAGAATCCTTCCCCCCTCCCAAACAAAATGATTCCTACCCTAAGAGATGCAACCGTGGGAGGGCAACTTAGACAACATTCTGTCCAACTCCTCCCTTCTTCGTCCTGAAAGGTCATGCATGAAGTGAGGAACCCACGGACCGAAACCACCAACTCAAGCCACGGAACATCCTCTGCTTGCGGCCAAAGCAAGGAGTCTTGGGAATCTATTGCATAGAACCCCTTCCCCCGTCCACTTGTCCTGCCAAAAACGAAAGACCTCCCCAGCCCCCAATCTTGGCATCATTCTCGAGCTCAGCAGTGGTAAAATATCACGGATCCTCTCCAAAAAGAAGACTCAAAATATACTCTACCGGCTTCTACAGAGCCATTGACGCCATTTATATTACGTATACATCAGATTTCATCCACCTTAAAACTAAAAGATGAGTTAAAATCCTTAACAAATGCCTTCATGCATGCACAAATATGTATATACTATAAATCCATACTTGTAAAATAAAAACCTCTTTTATCACTCCAAAAATAGATAAAAATATGTAAAATAAAAATCCAAACAATACAAAATTAGGCCCAATCATACATAAAATAATAGCGATACAAATATGTGTGCATACATATATACTTCAAATATTTATAAGTAATTTCATATAACTCCAATTCAATAGATTTATTTTACATTAATTTGATAAATATATATAATATATATAAAAATATCATGAAATTATCACCATAAATAAATGGCAAATAGAACCCCCTTGTTTTTCCAAAATGCGCACAATCCATATTTTATGTCTGGAGCATATGGGCTCTAACTCAGTCAACTCACCTTTGAAGCTCATCATTTAAAATGTTTTGAAAGTGATTGGGGTCCATTTGTGAAAAGTCGATTATGGAACCCATTTGTACAACTTATTATGTCATTTTCTTTCTTTAATATCGAGTTCATTTTAAATCTTTTTTTTTCAACCTTTATTTTGTTAATTGTATATCTTATTTTCTCCTAAAAATATAAAATAAACTAAAAATACAAAATAAAAAAGAATAAAAAAGGGATCTTTTCTATTCATGTCATTTTGACATATATTCTATGTAAATTATTTTATATATTTTTTATTCTACAAAATTAAAAATCAACAAAAAATATCTCCAAGTAGTATATATATATATACATATACATATATTATAAAATATAAGATGGTAGTTTTATTAATAAGAAAACAAAACTAAAAACCATAAAACCTCAAAATTGATATTCTAATATTTAAAAAATATGTTTTAAATTTGTACTCTTTATTTTAAATATTTTTTATAGAAACATTCTTTCACAATGTTTTAGATAAAACTATTTTGAGAGTTTTATGTTTTGAGTTTTTTCAATTAGAGGTTTTCTACTATATATTCCATGCTCATTTTCATTACAAAGGCCATTCTTTTTTATGATTGGTCCACATGGACCAATGCGGACCCAACTAAAATATTTTGAAATACTCTATTCCCATCGGTGGAGGCCCATTCACATCTTTCCCTCTTTTGATTTGTGGACCACTGGTCAACACCTCCATCCTTTCTCTTTCAAAAAAATGCAAAAACTCACATCTCCTCAACTAGAGACACCACCAATAACCTTTTCCTTCTTAAAGTCGTCTCTAAATAAAAAGAACTTCAACTCCATATTTTCAACCCATCACCCATTCAACCAAGGTCTTCTCTAGGTCATCTCCCGCTGCCGACGTGACACGTTCGACGAGAGTTGAAGACGATTCGCGATAAGCTTTCTGCGGTTGGCATGATCCAGACGTTCCGTCCACTTGCATTGGAGCTCCGCTCTCTTCGAGCCCATCCACGCTGGAGGAGGCCATGATCAGGTCATGCTCGTTCGAGCATCGTTCATGCCATGCGACATCATTCATTTACTGCGTTTTCGTTCTAGTGTAGAGTAGAGGTAACTTTAGTTGGATGTAATTTCGTTTTTTACGCACATAGGTAGAAACCACCATAGTTTGGTCAACTTTCCTCCACCCTCACCGCGCAACTGAGATCAACGTGCCATCTCTTCAGTGTTCTTCGCACTTTTCTCCCGCGAGCCCACTCAACACGCACGGTAGCCGGAGATCACCTTCTCCTTCCTCCATCATTTGAGAAAAAAGTCCGGGTATAACCCATTCACGCACCCCCTGTTTGTAATATCTAAGCCGAGCCTAAAAAGTTCGAGTTAATTTCTATCTCGCAGAACATTGGAGCTACAACGACTCTCTCCGACCACTTCACGGCCACACCTGAGTCCGTTGCACCACTGTGAAAAGTAAGGATGCAAACGGACGGATACGGATATATGTAATATCGTATCCTTTTTTATTTTTGAATACGAATGCAGATGCAGATACGGATATTGACGGATATTAAAACTATCTTATCATATCATTAAAAAACAGATATTGATCGCATATGAGTAATGTTAGAAGTACTTTATGGAATCGACTTAAACATATACGATTTGGATGGTAAACACGTGATATAAATTTACTAAATGTGTTTGTATTAAAAAAGTAAATAAATATGGTAAAAGAAGGTATAGAATTATGTTATATAAGGTTAAAAATAAATCTATGACTATATTTATATATGAAAACGGATATATAGATACTAATGTTTGTGGATATCAAAACGATATCCATATTCGTGTCCATTTTAAAACAGATACAGATACGGATGTCAAAAGCTATATAAAATAAATAAGGTGACGGATCGGATACAGATATATCCGTAACCATTTACATCTCTTACGAAAACCAACAGGGGCCGCCTCCTGTTTCTCATCACAGCCCACGGAGGGGTGGAGAGTATCCACCCTTATGATCGTGACCATGCGATCTTTGGATCATTGCAGCCGTTGATCTTTTCCCCAACACCATCTGCTATTGTCACGTGGCTACACCTCAGCCAAAGGATCAATCAGGGCCCTCTGTAATCCGCGCCACACATTCTGAGGGCCTGCACATGCCACTCACGTGTTTGGCATTTCTATGCACTTGCCCTTCCGAGGTTTGTATTTTGCATTGACGGCCCATGTCTACAGAGTGCGCCAGCACGTCGCACGTGGCACCCCAGGGCCATTTGCGTCTGTACACTTGAAAGTGTCGAATATTACATGAAAGTTCCTGTGAGCATGGTTGAACTTTTATTTTCTTTTGAACTTTTCGTCTATGCCCCGGTCTTTAAAAGATACCTTAATCTTTCATCTGAGCTCGGATTTTTTAAAATTAATTTAATCGAAAAGCTGACTTAAATATCTACATTGTATTAAAGTTTCACAAAATTTTGACAAGTGGATCATTAATGATGAATGTTTGAAAGTAAGGTTTTATTTTTGTGTGTTTCTTTAATAATTTTTGAATATTTGTTATCTCTTGCTCATTTTTTATATGTTGTAGATCTAACTTAGATTGAACTTTTACTCAAATTTCATTGAAAATACTTTTCTCAATTGCATATAAACTTTAGAATTTATACATGATTTTTAGTGATTCATTTATTTCAGGAGCATCTTCTATCTATTCAAAAATCCAAAAATATATGCATTTGCCCCTATAAAAAATAAAAATAAAAAGTGTTCTGAACTCTACCGTCAACATATTTTGAGGGGAAAATATATATAATATTTGTATCCCTATTTGTGAGCTAAAATCCTATTATCAAAGTGAGGCTTATTAGCCTTACTTTTTAATTCAACTTTTTATTTTGTTAATTTGATTGTATTTTCTCACTTTATTTGGTTGAAAAAAACTCAAAATATTTGTAAAATATAAATATCATCAAAATATTTCATTTGTATTTTTATAATTTTCTCAATTTCCTTTTATTTGAAAACCTTCTATTTTCATTTCTTTTACATATATTAGTATTATCAAATTATTTTTTGTTTCAATTTTCATTTTGTTTGTTATCAACATTAAATAAAAAATTCATAAATAGAATCAATTAAGAATTTAACATTTAAAAATGAAATAAAAAACAAAAAATATATCAAAAACTACAAAAATACATAAACGAGCATAGCAATCAAATACATGACTATTTGTGTCATTCTTGATATGACTAATGAGTTGTCTCCTTGTGTCCGACTTAAGGTAAATTTACCTTGTTAATTAGAAGTGTTGAGATATATTTGTTTGGTTAGCGGTTTTGATCGGGTACTACAACTCGACTCTTTTGGGATACCATCCAAACCGTTATCAACTGCTCCTTCGAAGTACAAAACGAAATTGCAATTAGATAGCAAAATTGTCTATAAATAATTTTTGCATAATAAAGTATATGCTTTGAAATTGGCATATTGTTTATGAAAATATAATGGTTATAGGACGGTTGAACCTGATGAATCCGAGGATTTTTTTTGTCCTCTTGATAAACAGGATGAGGAAGTAGGATGTGTTGTTAATGTTGAGGTTAGGCATCTTAGTAGTGTGAAGAAGCCGACAATCGTTGTTATATGATTCCTTGTGCGGAATATAGTAATGAATAGTATCATTTATTACGCATGTAAAGAAGTAAGCAACGAATAATATTCATTATTATATATTTAACTACAGAAGATATGTTAATGAATATCAAATTATTCATTATCTTAGATCAATTTTCTTATGTAATATTAGCGATAATGAATATCAAATTATTCATTATCTTAGGTCAATTTTCTTATGTAATATTAGCGATGTGGACCGGCAATCTCACATTATTTAGTCACCAGAAAATTACAGAGATTTTTTTATGTATAACTTGTATACAAGATATATATATTATATATCAGGAATAATTAATTTGACGATCAGCAACGCAACAGGTCTCCATCAAAGAAAATCCACCATGAACGTTAACTATGTGACCGACCAATGCCACAAAACATCAATCAAGGGTCGGACAAATCCAGGCATCTAATACCCATTCATACGTATTTCATCATATTAAACTACGAGATGGGGATTAAAAATTCGAGGCCACTGCCTAACCAGAAAGTGGTACAAGTCCGATCAACTCACGCAACACATCCCAAAATTGCACGCGAATGTTCTCCATTTGCACAGTGATCGAAAAGAGTCGGCGCCCCATATTTTCTTTAGATTTTCAGTGGCTCTCTTCTCCAAAAGCGATTCCGAGAATACTAACAGCACACTCTCTATATCTCGCACATATAGACCCATACGGCGTGGCAACATCAACATGACCTTTCTGATCGTATCTTCCCCTTTTAAATTAATCGAAATCCAGCACAAGTGGTCAAGGATGCGATTCCTAACACCTAACATACAAAAATATTGATAAAGAAGATCGTTTCGAGTCTTAAGTTCTTAAACTCTTCTACACGTAACCATATCTATCTTAATTAGCAAGTTCCATTTCTACGTATGGTAAGTAACGTATAGAGCACAGGGAGGCATATGGACGTGGCAAAAGCCACCAAATCAATCTATATATGATTATATATTCTCATCGTTAAAGTAATTTGGAAGATACAAAGGGGAAAGATTTCCATCTGTATATATGATGAAGAATGGGATATGTTCCTGTACCCATGATGTCAAAAGCTACAGCATTCCTACAGTAAAACAACACCTGGACCTTCGAGAAAGCAAGACGGGCTAGTGGATTTTATAGTATTTAAATTTATAGAGTGATCTTGCATTTAAAATGTCTTCTGAAAAGGATAAGATGTAAAAGGAAGCCAAAAAAACTCCTATTACTGGACGCAAGGTGGGAATATATATGTATTTCGATATGTAAATTAATGACCTCCGCGACGCACATATTTTATTGGTGTCACATATTTTCCAAGTAAATCGTGGTTCCGGAAATAATTTAAACTTAATTTACCAGTAAATTTAATCTTGGAGGAGTCATGCTTGAAGTGTTACCAAAGTCTAACCTGAACAAAATTTCTGACAGACAGAACTCTCAGGAAAATCTATTGATGATGAAAAATTATTAGATTTGCAGTAGAACATTCCAGAAAAAAAATCTCGTTTATGGAAATTAGCTATTTATCATTCGATGTAGCCTCCAAATAAGATATTCGTATATACTCTACAGTAATCACAGCAGATTAATTAATTAAACCATCCTCTGTGAAGTCCCTTTTACCTTTAGCTTTTGTTGCAGCACACACCTCAGCGAGTCCAATGTTCATACTAATTAAACAACGTCATTAGCAAGACCTCTGCGAACAAAAAAACAGAAGTGCAAACAGTGAATTAGTGCACGCAATCGAGATGATAACATATATTAAGCATATCCTCTCCTTAAGTTGCATTTTGTTGACCTCTCTCGATGGGGGAATATATGATTGGTGTCACGATATCGCACATATCAGTGAAAAGCATTCCCATGCACCATCAGGCTTCCTTGTGATGATCAGATGGCGAAGAATATGAGATCGCTCTAATCAAAGCCCTAATCTTAAAATCTTCGCGGAAGTGGGAATATATCCGAAGATGGGTACATGTCAGGTGCATCGATCCAATGCACTGTAGAGTACTGAGGATGCCTTCAACCTTCTCACTCACTGATCACCACTTTTTTTCCATTTCCCATCTCTGATTTGCGGTCAAATGGTTGTCCACTATATCTTCCAACTTTGCATACAAATGATACGGACGCTTGTACTGGTCATTCAAATCAAATGTCGGCAAAGTGTTTTATTAAGGTTAAAGGGACGCACACACGTCTGCATGTATTGGGGTTGTACGTACCACAGCAATAATGGTCTCGACGTGATCCTTCGAAGCTCTCACATGGGGCTTAATCATGATTATTCGTCAGGGATTAGGCTCGTCTTAGTGGGGTATCGTTCTTTTGACTTTGATCTCCATTCCTTGTTTGGCATGGCCACCTTTTTCTGTCATTAGGGTTTGCCTTATTTTGACATGCTGCTAAAGTTCGGATGTTGGGGGTTTATATTAATAAGGGAGGTGAAGAGCACATGTGGTTGTACGATGGGTTCTAGTTTGGAACTTATATGTCTTGTCACTTAGATAATTGATTTTTTTTGGTATACAAATAAGTTTTCAGTACGTAGTTATGGAGTCCAGCAAGAAATAGCCTAAAGTGATAGGTTTTGCATAACAGAAGCTTGGAACTTTCTGTGGTTACGTATTCTAGTAATTTGGGTTTAAGTCTGATCGGTTTAATGAATGAAAATGAATGTATAATTACTTTGGCTATCGTCGATTAAACCTAATCACGGAGGCAGTGATCCTCGATTCTTACATGCATGGTTAAGTTTGAACAATGCCAATTATCTTTTGGACTTAGAGATGAGCCATTATTGAGAAAAAATTGCCTTCAAATTAATTAGGTTAGATTTGAGCTTAACTGGAGCAAAAAGAGGTCACTAAGTTACAATTAGTATTTCAACATCTTTTTTTTGAAGGAAAGTATTTCAACATCTTGTCATCCGTTCTCATGTTCTGCTGATTAGTTATTCATGCGGTGTTGTATTTGGAGTGTCACGGTACAATGTTAAGCAATCCATCTCATCACCAAAAGCGTGGTTGCCATAATTTATTGCAATCGATAATACGTTGCAACAACATGTGGCAACATATTAAGCAACAACATCCGATCAACTGATCTTATTTTCTTCAACTGTCCTTCGCATTTGAAGCATGGTCATTTACATACCTTGCATTGGATGTCCTGTTTTGCCTGCATGTAACTTGTATCAATGGTAATGACCCCACATCAACTCGTAGAAGCTCTTGCATTGTGATTGCGGCAACGGTTTCGAAAATTTGGTGTGAAACAAAAAATCAATGGGCCTCGGGTAGTTTCTTTACATCTGAGGCCAATGTGGTGACCGTCGCCCCTATACTTGGAAGTTAATTTAAACCAAGGTTTTTCTATTCCCCGTCTCCTTTCTAGACTTGCTTTTATCTGATTTTCGTTAAACTTCACTATTGTAACTAAGGCTTTTACCTTTTCTTTTTGCAATTCTTATTTATTATATTGCAATACACAGAAAACATACCCAAAACAACCATATTAATTTACTTTGATTTGTGACGACAAATCAGTGTGAATGTTTCGGTGACACATTTTTCATTAGTAAAGAGATTTTTGCTAGAGAGTATTGTTGCCATAACTTAGTTGTCGCAATAGTGTACTGTTGTAATGATGCCACAAAACTCATAGATTACGAGTATAGGGACCGGGCTACATAGAACTCGTTAAGGGACACATTTGTCAACATGAACTCAACGAGTTCACCTTCGGGCCAGCTATCCCGAACTCTAACCATGTTGGGGAAACTCTAGGAGATAATCCTTTAGCAATAGCTTCAAGAAATGATATTATTAATATATGCCTGAAAGATATGACTAGATGGCTTTCCTTTATCGTTGATTTCCTCACTATTTTTTACACAGTATATGCTGCACCCATGCAAAAATATACCAAACTATCACCACAAATTATCAACAAGCACTGGAAAAACCGCGACTAATCAATAGTATGCAACTCGTAACTACGATACTCATACAGCTACACCAGCACACACAAGACACGAAAAATACTGAGTGCAATGACCGTATCAACGACATCAGCAGAGTTAGATCCACCAATAGAGACGAGTTGCACTAATTGCCCGAGTTCGGGTGCGACGGACGACATGCAAGTGCATGGTAAGTACACCGTAGGCGAATAAAAGTACCGGAAAGGCCTGGTCCAAGCCGTGACCGCGCATGCACCATCTTTGTGCAAATCATATGCGCCAACAATACGTCCCTTTCGCTCGAGGGACCCCCCTTCTCCTGTTTCCTTTAATCAAAGGCCATGCAAATTGCACCTCCTTCACACCTATAAATATACACACTATCCCCATCTCCCCCTATCCATATCCCAACTTAACCAAGATCTCCACCACCGCAAAGCTCTCTCCATCTATCTCTTTCTCTCTCTGCCTACTAACCATGAACAGGAAGTCCGCACGGACGGCAAGCGACCGCGACCCCCTCGTCATCGGCGGTGTCGTGGGCGATGTGCTCGACCCCTTCACCCACACCTCCTCCCTTCGTGTTCTCTACAATGGCAGGGAAATCGGCAACGGTTCCGAGCTCCGTACCTCCGCTGTCTCTGTTCAGCCACGCGTTGACGTCGGTGGAGACGACATGAGGGCGCTTTTTACTCTTGTACGCATTGCAGTGTCATCATGTGGTCGATTACTCGCTACGTTCTTTGCTGGATGTAATTTGCTGATACAGCGTGTTTCCTGTTAAAGGTCATGGTCGATCCAGACGCGCCAAGCCCGAGCAATCCCACCTCGAGGGAGTACTTGCATTGGTAATTAAGCAAATATTTAGCATTACCTTTCAGATTCAAGCTAATTAAGGAGCTAATTATGATTCGCACAATGCAGGCTGGTCACTAATATACCTGGAACAACTAGTGCAACTTTCGGTATGTGCCGTTGCTCTCCATCACTTCCAGTTTTAGAGTGATTCGATTGTACGCTTGTGTGTTTATACTGCTGTTACCTTTTCGTATAATACGTACGTATTCTCGCAATTAGTGGTGGGGGAGTGGTGACTTGGATGGACACTTTTTTTAAAACTTTTTAAACCTGAAGTTAAGCACGTGTTTGGGAACAATATAAAGACTGGATCTTTTTCTCCTTTGCGGCGCTCGCTCTGATTCTCTCCAAAAAGTATTTCTAAGATAATTTGTTTTTTACATGATATCAATGCTGAAATTGAGCACTCTCAGGGGAGGAAATTGTCGGATACGAGAGCCCGCGGCCGAATGCCGGCATCCACCGCATCGTGTTCGTGCTGTTCCGGCAGCCGTGCAGGCACACGGTTTACGCGCCGGGGTGGAGGGAGCAGTTCAACACGAGAGACTTCGCGGAGTTCTACGGTCTGGGTCTGCCGGTGGCCGCCGTGTACATTAACTGCCTGAGAGAGGCCGGCTGCGGTGGTCGCCGGTTCTAGGAGGCCGCCGCATTACCTCCGATTATCCGCTCTATCGACGACCATGCTTCGTCCTCTTTTTTCTGCTGGCTTAGCGGTGTTTGTGTATGCGTGCATGTGCATGCTTAATTACGAGTCATAATTAAGAAGTTTATGTATAAGTTATCTATGCAAAGTTATCTATAATGTAAGAATGTACTAACGTGTGTAGTGTGTTTTCTGGAATCAGACAAATGATTTGGTTTCTTCTGGGCAATTAGTAACCAATTAATCTATAGACGCATTCCATGTATGTTTTCTTGTCATGCAAAATGACAAGAAGAGAACTTCTATGGGGAGTTCAGTTAATGCGATCTTGTCGACTGATCGAAAGGATCGTTTGCAAACGCTGCAGTAAACCATGGATCACTGGAGCCCTTCGATCTTGATCGAGTGACTCGCACAAAGTAGCACTTTTTGTGGGCCCGTATCATGGAAAGTTGTGCGAACCGCTCGATCAAGATCGAGCGGCTCGAGCGGTTACTGCAGAGTCTGCAGTACAGAAGACGATTCGCCTCCGTCGACTGAACCCGAACTCGATCCAGTTAAAGCTTCTTCAGTCATGGATTCAACCCGAACTTGGCCCTGTTCAAGCTTCTTCAGTCATCGATCGAACCCCAACCCGATTGGACGAGTGCATCCTATGTCGTTGATAGAAGTCAACTTTGGGTTTGGTTTGATTGACCCGATTGTGTGCATATGGACAATAAGCAGAAGTTGATCAGCTGATATCCCAAATCCCAATAACATTGATTCAAGTAAATATCCACTGAAATGTTTATAGGGCCGTAAATGGATAGGCCCAATAAGAGCCCATCCAACTAAAATTCCCACTAGATTAGGACTGCAATACTATCTTTTTTTACAACCTAGAGACTAATCTATAAATCTATTAAAAAGAAAATGACAAAAGATATTTATCGATAAGTAAAATTATCCACAGAAATACTAATAGGGCCGCTTGTAGACAGGCCCAAAAAGTTCCGGCCCATCCTACTAAAATTCCCGATTAGTAGATTCGGACTGCAATACTATCTTTTTATTATAGGGGGTGTTTGGATAGTGGGTTTAGGTGGGTTAAACTGGTTGCAGGTAACCCATTTTTGGGTTTTGGTGTTTGGATAGAGGGTTAAATAGGGGGTATGTTAGAAGTAGGTTTATTATGATATGATTGTATTGGAGTTTGAAAAAGTGAGTAGTTATTGTGATGTGATTGTATTGGAGTTTGAAAAAGTGAGTAGAAGTGGAATAGTTTATATTTTTTATATGAGATGATGGTATAATATATTATTTTTTGATAGGATTGATGATGTAAAATTTATTTATTTAATTTTTTAAAAAAAGAATAAAGTGGGGCCCACGTGGAGGGAGAAAACATGGGATAGGGGAGTTAAACCACCCCGGGGGTGGTTTAACCTTGTATCCGAACACACATAGGGTTTTTATCACTTGCGCCCCTCTGAGATATCGTAATTTCAGTTATACCCCTATCTTTTTGGTAATATCAGTTGTGCCCCTCACATCTTTCTCCGTTATCACTTGTGCCCTTCCGTCAGATTGACCATCAATAAGTTGACTTAACCATGGTTTTTTTCAAGCCATGGTGTAGTTAAGAGGGGTATTACTGTCCAGACATCTTCTTCATCTTCTTCCTCCTTCATTTGTTCTTCTTCCTTTCTCTTCATAATTTCTCTCTCTTAGTGACACCTTCATGCATCCATCGAATCTCTATTTTTTTTGCATTTTCACGGATATATCACTCATTACGGATCAAACGGTGATTGAATTTTTTGATGAATTTTTATGAATCAATTAGTAAAATTTTTATCTTAATTTAACAAAAACTGAACTCCAGTTTCATCCAGACAGGGGTAGGAGGAGGACTGAATGGGGAGGCTCGAGCTCCACCGCGTGCTTCGTCCCAAGAAGGAACCCGACAGCGCCGGGGCCTATGGCGGCGTAGAGGGAGTTGCAGAGGGTGGTGCCTCTGTCGTCCTGGATGTCGACGATGATAACCTTCGCGTCGTTGCAGCAGAAGAGTGCGGGGGGGGGGGGGGGGGCAGGGGGCTGGGGGAGGTGCGGGGGGTGAGGGCGACGGGGGGAGGGGGTGCGGGGGTCGGTGGGGGAGCTGCAGGGGATGAGGGGGACGAGGGGAGGGCGTGCGGGGGCGGAGGGGGGAGGTGCGGGGGGCGAGGGGGACGGGGGGAGGGGGCGCCGAGGCGGAGGGGGGAGGTGCGGGGGGTGGAGGGGAGGTGCAGGGGGCGGAGGGGGGAGGTGCGGGGGGCGAGGGCGATGAGGGGAGGGGTGGGGGCGGAGGGGGGAGGTCCGGGGGACGAGGGGAGGGGTGCGGGGGCAGAGGGGAGGTGCAGGGGGGAGGGGGGAGGTGCGGGGGGCGTAGTAGTAGGAGGAGGACGGAGGCGAGGCACGTGGGCTGAGCAGGAGGCTCGGGGGAGGCTGCAGGAGAGCTCAAGGAGGAGGAGAGAGGAGCTGTGGAGGAGGAAGAGAAGTGAGGAAGAGGAAGAGGAAGAAGAAGATGGGAGAGGAGGAAGAGAAGGGAAGAAGAAGACATGGGAGGAGGAGGACTTTTCTGTCCTTTTTTTAATTTAATTCCATTTGTGTCCTTGAAGTTAATGTTCATTTGTGTTGGTTATGGACGGTCACTAACCCGAGGGACACAAGTGATAGATTAGCAAGAAGTGAGGGGCACAACTGATATTATCAAAAAGATAGGGACATAACTGATATTGCGATATCTCGGAAGAGCACAAGTGATAAAAACCCTTTATTATAATCTAAACACTAATTTATAAGACTGTCAAAAAAGAGAGAAAATCAAGGGATAAAAATAAGATAGGATTGAGCATTCTATGCACAGCTCACATAACGACAATTATTTGTTAATTTTTCACTGAATTATATACTGATTGTCGCTTATTTCATGACTAGTAGAAGGAAAAAAATTAACAAACTACTATCGTTATATAATTCGCATCTAGAAATATAACAACCAAAGGATCAATGATAAGTGTGCAACAGAGTTATTTTCTTGTTATCAATTTAATATTGGATGATATATTAAATTATCTAATTTCATGTCCTAAGTTTGTTGTAGTAGTGGTTTCCTTTAAACTTTCCATCTGTTTCATCAGTATCTTCATATTTTTGCGACAAGAAATTTGACCTATCCCTTTTTCCTGAAAAAAAGATATTTGATCAATGGCCGTGGATAATTTAAGTATTCATTGCATTTTTTTTATGATTAATATATAACAATGAATATTATTCGTTGTAAAATGAGTTTTGTTTTTAACAACGGGTGTCATTTTCGTTGCTAAAAATTCATATACCCGTGATTTATCCAGTGCTTATTCGTTAAAATTTGAAACAATCATTGTTAAATTTACTAACGATTAGAAGAAAATGCATCGGAATATACCCATTATTTTATGATTCGGTGTTAGAAATATAACAATAAATACAATAATCGTTGCGAATTAAAGAAGCAAGTAATGATTCTTATTCGTCATTATATATTTAACTATGGATGATATTGCAATGGTGAATTATTCATTGTATTAGGAAAATTTTGTTGTAGTATTTATTGGAAAATTATATATAATTTTGTCAATAAAAATAGGTAAAGGACAGAATAAACACACCGAAAATGTTAACACGTTAAACATAAGCAAAAAAAAAGATTTGATTGCATTACGTATGTGAATGGATTGCATTGCAAATATCTAAAATGGAATTTTGAATGGGTCGGGCTCATATATGACCTAGTTCAAACATTGTGCACGCCGAGTTTTTCGTGCCCCTTTGCTTCGGATGTTATTTTCCTTTTAATAAAATACTTGACAGGTCTCTTCAAACATTAGATCACTATTAACAAATGTGTGATGCCTTTTAATAAAATACTTGTATCCGACGGATCTCCTGCATTACAGCATGTGATTTCACAGCAGGGGATCCGCCTCCCCTCATTTAGGACCCCATTTGTCCGAATACATTCTACCTTATGGGTATTCTCTTTTGAAAATTCATTGTTGAAGAAAGCAACTATGATAAGGATGATGTAACTTTTGAGTATTGTTATTTTGCTCGATGTTAAAATTTTGGTAGACATATATACATAGATACATGGTAATTTGCATAGCATATACATACATATGTATGAATGCATGCATGTGTGCGTTTGTGTTTGTATGTGTGAATATTTCATAATCATCATGTAACAATAGGTTAGAGGTGAGGGCCACAAACCTATACACTCCCTCTCACGATTCTATTCCAATGTAAAGGATCAATTTGGATCTTAGATCACAATCTATTTGTTGTAGAAGATTCAACAATATCACACAAAGGAATAAACGAAATGAAGTAGAAATCGATAATATGAAAAAAAATATTTTCTGAAGTTGCTCTTCAGCAACACCGCCATTTTGTTGAAGAGGAAAAGTGAGGATCCTAACGCCTGATCTTGGAGAGCCTACGGTGTCCGACAAGTCGGATCCGACAATCGATGTATTAGTCGCTCTCACAGTACGTAGATCTCAATCAACCAATTCAGACAAACAATCAATCCACAATGTATGATATTTCAATGCAAATGTGTCAGTCAAAATTTATTTTTATTTTAACTCTACAAAATATGTGTATAATGTATAAGTGTAGAGTGTCGAACCATAGAGAGAAAGTCACAAATAGGTTAATAATTATTGTCTATAACTAAAAATAAGCAACGACTATTTTTGTACTTTTCTACTTTTTGATTTTTTGTGGGTTTTTAATATATTTATTTTTATGGATTTTTAATTATATATATAAGTATATATATATTGATTTTTTAATTTTTAATTTCTTTTATATTTTTCTAATTTTAATTTCTTTTTTGTTTTTAAGATAAAGTAAGAATATATATTTATGTAGTATGTATGATATAAACACTATAGATGGTATATATATATAATAAACATATAAAAATTAAGAAAATACAAATACAATCCTTTTTATTTTTTTAAAGGTTTTAAAATATGTTTAAGGCATTATAATTAATAATACCAATAATAGGGATGTATAAGTAATATATTGTATAAATAGCCATATCGGGTTTTATATTTTTAATATACTTATATATGCATACAATTTTAAAAATGAAATCTCTGTGTTTTTTTTGAAATTTTACTCTATTTTTGTGAATTCTTGTATTTTTCTGCTAATTTTTAGATATTTTTAATTGATTAAATATACAAAACAATAGGTATAATGAATAAGCCAGATTATTTTGGATTTTTAAAATAGATAAATACTTCAAAAATGCCATAAACTATTTTTTATATATAATATATCATATAAATAAAAATATACAAAAGAAAACTATTTTTTTGACTTTATAGGATTTTGCTAATTTTTCAAGGGTTACGAGGTGTTTTTCAATTTTTAGAGATTTCTTTTTTATTTTTTTGTGACTTTTGGTCTGGAGTTATAATATATAATATACATTTTTCGGATTTTTAGACGTGGTTTTATATTTTTTGTACTTTTATATCTAAACATGGAATAAATAGCTCCTAAATGGTTTTTAATAAATGTACAATGCAAGTAAATACTAAAAAATCATGAAGTGACCAATCAACATATTAGCCATTTACTACAATTTTCCCCAAATTTATAACATATTGGAGTTATTTTATAAAAATAAAAATACAAACAAAAAATCACAAGCTTGAGAGGGGTGTTTATGCAATAAAAATAAAATGCAAGATCTCTTGTGCAAAATAACCCAAAGTTTACACTTAATTACAATTTTTAAATATTAGTACAAATAAAGGAACTTGAGAGGGTATCCTTGCAATTCGCCCACCTCACGTGGGCCATCATTTAGGGTGAGTTGATACGGGACCTAAATGAAATATCCAACAAGTTCTAGGGGGTCCGTGTAATTTTCAAACAAAATATAAAGTATACATTAATATTTATTAGACTTTATTGGAAATTCCAAAAGTGGAGGGGCTACTTATCTATTTATCCCTCAAGACGTGCTATCATGTGGTAAAGCTGGCTCCACATGGCTGCTTGTGCAACCGAGACACAACACCAGTTCACTGCTTGATCGGACAGTTTTGGTATTAGCTGGGGCTCCAACAAGGCCTAAGGCTCTTGTGGTGTCATGAAGAACACCCCAAGAACACGAAGCTGGCAAGCTTTGATCGTGAAGTTCTCCCACGTTCGGCCACCAACTCCTCGACCGATGGTGGCAATCGTTTCCAAGAGCTCGTGCATGTCTGCATGTTGATTCAAAGGGGTTTGGGGTCCATCAGAGGAACCCTAGAGCTCTGGACACCTGGAGCTCTGAAGTAGGAGTCAAAATTGTGCTCTAGTTGTTGCTAGGAACTGGAACCTGCACAAAAATGATAGAGGGACCTAGGGCTATCTCCTCGTCCTACTACTAAAGCTAATGCACTCATGGATGAGAGGAATGAGGAAGTTCCGATGAAGGCAGAAGGAGGAGCTTCCAAGATATGATCAGGGGATGAATCAGAGGGTGGAAATGTAGACTAAAGGTGGAGGACTGAGCGGTGGTAAGGTAGAATGGAGGGGCTCCGATGAAGGGTGCTGAGAGGAGCATGGGTGGACCAGATTTGAGCAGATCTAAGTGGGCGGTGAGTCAAGGTGACGAATAAGTGGCAATGGAAGATAGTGGTGTGGAAATGGGGGTGGAACAAGGCGGGAACATGTGAAATGATGGCATGAGCTTCTAGATCTCTGGCGTACTTTGAATTCCTAAGATTACATTAACGCAATAGGAAAATGCATGAAATAAATGTTGATAATAAAACACGGATAAGAAAGTTACCTAGAAAGCATGAAAGAATAGCTCGACTCAACCTGGGGCCAAGGAGCAGAGACCTCACCGGCAAGACTCCAGCGAAGTGTGGATCACTCCAAAAACGCCCTTCGCACGCTACAAATCTGATGGGGAGGGTCACCAAGCTCAAACCATCCACGAGAGATATAAGGGTTTATGGGACAAGAAGGATCAAAAAACTAAATTGAAGAGGGGCTTTTTGTTTAAACACAGTCTGAAACATCTTCAAAGATACGTTGGAATCGAGGCTCGAATGGACAACCCAAGGGTGGGCATGATAAAGGAATGGTCGATGGAGAAGTTTCATGAAGAAGTCAAAGCTCCTTGGGCAGTGCATTATGCTGGAAAAATCAATGAACATGAAGGGTTAGAATCTGACAGATGCATGCCTACTAGGGGTGCACATGGATCGGACTGGATCGGATTTTGGCTCAATCCGTGTCCAATCCACACATAACGGATTTTTGATTTTTCCAGTCCAATCCAATCCATTAAACATGCAAATCCAATCCAATCCAATCCACCGGATTACGGATTGGATCGGATTGGTTCGGATTTTTAATGCTCACCTAATCTATGATTAAGTTTGTAGCATAGTCGAACTCCACGTTCGAATCATGATTCTAAATTTGAGATTATGTATAAAATGTAAAGAAAAGAATAGTTAATTTTTGGAAAGCAATTTGATTTAATTTTTTTGAAAAGCAAAAACATATATGCTTGTTATGAATTTATTACAACCGATCATTGTATAACTAAATAAAAATAACATACTTGTGATCCGTAGAAATCATAAAAGAATCATATTGACTTTGAATAAAATTGCAAGTTTGTATATATCAAATAGGAACTACAACTAGATAACTACGCATGCGCAAGGAAGACCTGGTTGCGCATGCACACAACTAGGACACGGACAATATCCGGTGGAGATATGTGTGCACCTGAGGGTGGAGATGTATGTGGCGTAGGTGAGTGTTTTGTTCGTAATGGGTCCCGAGTGGGTTTAGGTTTATGTATTATTATTTTTAGAAGTTTGTTTCATTTGAAAAATTGGAAGGGCCTAAAGGACATTGTGGGTAGGTATTACTTTTTTCTAAACCAACTAGTAGGGTGAGATAAGGGGTTTTCCAGCAAGTTGTGTGTAGTAAAACTTGAATTGGAATAGGTTTAAGTTATAAAGAGACTAGCTTGGATATTTACACATAGCTTTCAAATAAAATGTAATATATAATATGCTTTATTGAGAATAATAAAAGTAGTATATATTATTATTTATTAACGGATTAACGGATTGGATCGGATTGGATTTTGACAAAATCCGTCCAATCCATAAATGAACGGATTTGTAAAATTCCAATCCGATCCGATCCATGAAACTTATAAATCCAAACCGATCCAATCCAATGACAACGGATTGGATCGGATTACGGATTTTATCCGATCCATGTGCACCCCTAATGCCTACAGAGGGAGGACAGTTGACCCAAGGTCAACAGTCCTCAAGCCTCCATTGGTCGATGTCGAGCAGAAAAGGACAAAATAGGAAGAAGAAGAAGAAATAATTATAAATAATTGTAAAGGAATTAATTAAATTTAAATCAAAACATAAAAAATATTTTTTATTTTATGTAGTATTTTATTATGAATTTTATTTATTTTTAAAGGTGATTTATTAGGTATTAGTTTTTACATGTATATTTATAGTATAAATACCTATATATGAACTATTTTATTTTTATTTTGTATTTTATTATTTTATTTGTATATTTTATATATTTATAACTTATATAACTACATATATATTTATATATTTTTATGTTATTTTTCTGAATTTATTTATTTACTTGAATAATTGTGTACATGTATTATATAGGTATAGTTTACCTATATATTATAATATCTTATTTATTTTAATGATTTTTAATGGTTTTATTTAATGTTTATTATTTAAATATATTTCAAATAATATTTACAAGTATATAAAAATATAATAAAGCCAAAAATACAAGGAATATATATAGTGATTATTCTATACATGTATATAGTACAACAGAGACCCAAAAGCCAACTTTTGCATCTCAACTCCAAATTAAATAAAACAACCTTCATTAAATAAATAATCAAATTTTAGAAACAGTAATAGTGAGTTTGTTAATTTTGAGTATGTATGGAGGAGATACATGTCTTATTAGTTTTCTTTGTGCCTTTTTGTTTGTCGTGACCCGGGTGCATTATTTTTGAATGAAATCAAGTTTGTATTCTCTTTTATCTTTTTATGTATAACTTTCATGCAGAGGCTTTCTTTATTGGGGTTCCAAAACTGAGAATAAAATAGGTGCCAAAATACAATCATTGATGAATAAAGATTAGGGTTTTATGTGTGTTTTCGGTACAATTTCTTTGCCCTATTTCCCCCTACTTTATTCCTTGTCCATCTCCATTGCAAAAAATTCCCCACTACTGCCTCTCGTAGGAATCTCGGTCGTGTCACAGTCCCAGTGTGGCTGATCATCCTCTCAGACCAGTTACTGATCATCACCTTGGCAAGCCATTGCCTCACCAACTAGCTAATCAGACACGAGGCCCTCCTCGGGCGGATTCCTCCTTTTCTCCTCAGCCTACGGGGTATTAGCAACCATTTCCAGTTGTTGCTCTCCTCCCATGGGCGGGGTGGAATGCTCCCCTACCGATGATTTTTTTTACATCCCACGGCTTCGACAGACTGCTTAGCCCCATTCATCTTCAGCGCGAAGGCGCTCGATCAGTGAGCTATTACGCACCCTTTCAAGGGTGGCTGCTTCTAGGCAAACCTCCTGACTGTCTCTGCACCCCTACCTCCTTTATCGTTGAGCGGACATTTAGGGGCCTTAGCTGGTGATCCGGGTTGTTTCCCTCTCGACGATGAAGCACCGGTCTAGGGTAACTCAGTATCTTTGACACTTCATTCGTTTTCTTTTCTTCTTTTCTTCTTTTATTTTGGAGTTAATTATATTATTTTATATAGTATTTTATGTCGATAAGTGTTATTCTATAAAAATTAATGATATATACATGCATTTAGCTAGGGATTTAAGGCCAAAATGAAAGAATAAAGGTGATGAAATGGATAATCGTCAACGGGCACCTCCAAAATCATGCTTGAAGATGGTGCACCTGCAAGGGATGACACGACATGGCCTAGTGATGAAAATCATGCAGCAAGAAGTAAAGCAACTTTGACATCCATGAAAATGAACAAGCCATTGTGTCGAGGAACAAAGGATATTCTAATACAATCCCCACAACAAAACTAAATGGATTTACAGTGATATTTTTTAGTCCGTCTTAATTATATAACCACGATATGTTATTCATTGCGAAATTATTGTTATACTTGAAATTAGTGATGAATGTCATGTCTGTTGTTATATCATTAGCGACGGTGCATATAGCAATAATTTTCAATTCCTATTTTTCAGAATTTTAGCTAATCCTCACTAATTTTTAATTCAAAATTTAGTGGTGATTGGTTAAAATTTTGAAATGTATAGATATGGATAAGATTTGATATATGAATTATTGTTAATGACATCTCATCAAATATGACATCCGTCGCTAATTTTGCAATTATTATATATTTAACTATAGATTACACAGATTTTAAAAAAAATCATTGTAAGCCTAAAGAGACAATGATTTATGTGGAAGAACCTGACTAGGGAAAAAACATGAGGGCACACAAATCCCTAATCTTCCTCGCTTTTCACTAGAATAATTTGTGTTAACCGGGCGTAAGTACAATTTATTGAGTATTGGGTAAATGGTCCACTTCAAAAATCCATTTACCCACTTACACCATAAACCCATCTCGACATTTGTTATAGTGTCATTTTGGTAATAATTAATTATTTAATTAATTTCTCAAGTAGGAGGATTTTCTTTTGATGTGCATGTGCTTGATTACATCTAGCCTAACCACGAATATTTGGTTACAAAATTTCAAATGAGTGCCTGATCTAAAGTGTTCTTGAGACGATCTCAAACGACATTAACCATGAAAAAGTGTGGATCGTGGGACCTTAGGAAGGGAGCGGATCCTCTGTTGTGCTTAAACCACAACAGAGGTCGTTATAGTGCTACATGCCGTCGGATGATGATCATGATGGGTGTGGATCACGGAGCGTGCCCATCGGACGGTATGCATCACTACAGCAACCTCTGCTGTGGTTTGAGTACGCATTGATACAGTGGAGTGCATCGATTTCTTCAAAGGGGGATTCCATTGTTAATGCTTCCATCAGTATAATCTTTCTAAATTTTCTCTGCAACAGTTTAATTCATGACGGATCTCTAAATTTTCTCTGCAACAGTTTAATTCATGACGGATCTTTTTTTGATCTCAGATCCTTTCTGTGAAGGCTTGGAGTGGATTTTCCTATTCGTTCTTGACTGTCAATCTTTACGGAACTGAATGGTTTCTATTTTTAATTACAACAATTAGATATTTAATCTCCGACTGCAGAGCAACTGTTCTCAAATAGTTGATCACTGTATACCCAGTTCGTTATAGTTCATCAAGTGCTAAAACCCTAATTTCGTGAGCGTTTGACTTCTCCGAGCTTTAAGGAAGAAGTGATTAAACTCAACATAACAAGATATTTGACTTCACTCCATCCTCATATCTTAAAGTTCTTTCTTCTCCACTTCTTAAAAGGTCCGTTCCGATCTAACGGTTTTATTCTGCATTAATCAGGTTAGACATCACAACTTTATTGCATCAAGCTTGGACTCGATCGATCTGAACTCAAGCAACTCCCATGTAGCTTGTCCAAGCAGTTACCTAAGGCAGCCGGCGCCCGTATCCCTCCGGCAGTTGAAGAAGATCGCGGCCGCGGTAGGATTGAGACAGTGGTACTCTATGAAGTCTCTGGTGCTGAACTGCTCCCTCCAACCCGGCGCGTGCATCGTCAATCTACCTGGCTGTCGAATCAACACCAGCACTATACGGTGGATTCCGGTCGCGGGACGGGGACCTTCATAGCTCACTATCTCTTCTCCTACAATGATGTACTTTTTATGTGAAGATCAATACCAAATCTCAATGTTTCTCATCGGTTCTCATGACAGGAAATGATGTATAACATATGATACAATATGAAATCACAGATCAATTGTACCGGTACATGTGATTATAGAAGATAAACTGACACGATATCGTACCGAAGCTCGCGTTGGTTGGTCCCGGAATATTTGCTACCAACCAACATCAACTAGAAATTAACACCGAAATTGAAGTCAACTTGCATGTAATTATAATAGAACTCACCAGTGCAGATATTCTCGAGATGATGGGTCACTTGGATTTGGCGCGTCGGGGTCAACCATCACCTTAATCACGTCGAACGAGAGGCACTAATTAATTAGTCAATCGTAATCAACCAAGACTAACATGTCTAGTCTATAACACCGTGGTGTAACCACAAATACAGATCAAAAGGACGAACTTAGGTAGCACATGAAGTGTTTGATCGTAGTTATCAATACGTACGAGAGCATAGAGTGCCCTCATGTCTTCTCCGCTGATCTCTACCGATGGCTGGCGTGCGACGGCCTGGCTCCTCAGCTCGCACGCATTACTAACCGCGCGCCCATTGAACATGACTTGGAGCATCACGGAAGGATCAAATGGGTCTAGGACGTCACCGATGACACGACTGACGACGAGAGGGTCACGGCTGCCATAACGGCTGGACATCCTGCTTGGTATCCGACGACTCATAGTTGATGGATGGAGTAGGGATACTAGTGCTCCAAGGAGTGGGAGAGGTGGCAATAATGCTTTTGTTCGGGATTTGGTACTGGGCTATAAGTAGAACACAATGTGGGCCCAGTCCACCATAATGCAAGTGGGCCCTTGCTATAATGGGCTTTTTCGGGGCCCTGACAGTGACAACTTACTTTAAAAGTTCCCATAAATCTCATATAGATCATAAAGAGGTTTTAGATCTTCCAACACTTTTTTAGCATTAGCCGTCCAAATTATGACACATTGTATCTATCTTTAATAAGAACAAATCTTATCGCTTCTTTGGAATCTTTTTTTTTACAATGAGGTCGTCGTTTAGTTTACGTCACTGCCACAAAAATTGTTGCATTGCAAAAAATAATTTGAGAAATTCAAGTATATCTTACAATATTAAATATAGAACAATGACAACTAATATTATTCAATTCGTTGCCAAGTAATTAAAATTCACAATAATAACATATTTATTGCTATATCATTATCAACGTGGATGTTAATTAGCTAGTAATACATAAACGAATATTGCTTTTGTTCTATTTTAAACAAAAATCAAAAATATTTTTACAATAAATAATAGGGATTTTTAGCCGACAAACCTTATAATCTTTGTCAATTACCTCCACGACATTTGAAACAATCTAATTCCTCCCTCAATCCTGTAAACTTGCTCCGTCTTACCCCAGAACCATGCTGTTAAATTGACACATCTTGAGTTAACTTGCTTGGATTAAAAACGAGTTAATCAAACCACCCTCCTCTCCCCTCCCCCCTCCCTCCTCCTCCTCAGCTCCGACGCCCTCGCCCCCTGCCTCCTCCGTGCCCACCTCCTCGCACACCCCTTCTCCTCACCACCTCTCAGGCGTAGGTCCCCGCCAGTGACCAGTTCAAGTACGTCAACAAGGGCGAGTTCGCCCCCTTCGTCACCGAGTATGATGCCAGCTACCGTGGCACTCCTCTCTTCGAAGCTCCCTTCCAGGTCATGTAGTACAACACTACCCCGACAAGTTCTTTATCGGCCTCCAGAGCCAGGAGCCCTTCTTCCTTTGGGTCTGGGATGCCCCGGCCGCCTCGTCGACGAGAATGCCACCCTCTCCTTCGACAGGGACGACAACCTCGTCCTGTCCGAAGCCGACGGTACCATCGTTGGTCCACCGGTATCGCCAACAAAGGCGTTGTCGACCTCCGGATCCTCCCAACAGCAACATCATCTTGTAACCCTTACCCGGCAGACCATGCTCAGCATTTGCAGGCACACCCATCTCGTGCTCCACCTCGGTATTTTCTTTTGAGCTATATACATCTCCACTGGAAAGTAAACGGTCAAGGGCCAGAACCCCAAAACTTTGAGGATCCCCACCACGTCGTTGAAGAAGGGCAATAGCATGGAGATCACAGTAGTGAGAACCACGAACGCCGAGCTCCACGTCAAACGGAGAGGAGCCAGAATGGGATGTAGAATGGGGTGCACCACAAAGAAGGGAGGTCGGAAGGAGGCAAGGTCGGGCGGAGGGGTGGAGGGAAGGTCGGGCGGAGGGGAGGGGTGAGGGGAACTCGTGGAGGAGGCTTGGAGGCGTGGGGGAGAAGGGATGTCATTTTTGTAATTTTGAGAAACAAACTGGGTATTGTGGTAAAGAAATTCACAGAATCCGATTAGTTTTAATAGTCAAATGTATGGGGTTTAACCACAGGGTCTATAGGGTAAGGGTTAACAAGTTTACGGGGTCAAGGGAGGAATCATGTTGTTTCAAAGGTCGTGGAGGTAATTGACAAAGATTATAGGGTCTGCTGGGTAAAAATCCCTAAATAATATTTATTGTTATGTACATAATATGTGATGATGAGTAATTGTCACACCTCACATATCCATGATACTTAGCAACCATCTCGTAAGTACCATATTCAGATTTGATACACACATTTAACATATATTTCAATGCAAGAGAATAAGCAAAACAAGTAAAGTAAAGAAAATAAATGCACAAGCTTTCATTTACGTTTACATAAGCGCATGATATATCAAAAGAAACCATTGTCCACAATGTACACAACCATCCGAGTGTGCATGTGTATACATGTACAAAATTCTGTCTCTATGAAATAACACACGATCTAGTCGTCTAAAAAGATATAGACATCGTCGCTGTGTCGACCGAATGGTATTCACGGGAAAAGATTTTGTTTGTTTCATTTATACTCCTAAACTCAAGTGTACAGCGTGAAGTATGTAAATGTCAAACTCAGGAAGGCAAACTGTGGAACTAAGGTAGAAGGTAGAGTGATCTAAGGTATAGGGTTTTCTGAATTTTATGATTTTTTAAACATTTTACAATTTTCTGCTTGTTTTAATGTTTTGTATTGTTTTAAGTGTTTTATATACATGTGTACAGAAATATAGGTATTGGTTTTATATTTTGTATTTGATTTTATTTTAAATATAACTATATTTTTATATTTGTTTTACTATTTTTAGGTATATTTAGGTCATTTTTATATATTTTTTGTTTTAAAAGATTTTTAAAGTGAAAACATGATTTTTATACAAAATAGAAAAGTATTTTAGATTTTAAAAATAGTATTAGTTTAACAATAGTTTGATTTTATTTTTATTGTATAGGTAATGAAAATATCTTTAAACAAGGTATTGTGTGCATTTTTGTGATTTTTATGAATTAATTATGATTTTTTATAAGTTTTTGAGTATATTTAAAATTTAAGAGTTTTATTATTGATTTTTATTTTCTTTTAAATTTACTATTTAGAATATAGTAAAATATATGTAATATTTTTTTGTAGAATTTTGGATTCATATTTGTATTTTTTATGTATTTTAGAAGTATGTATGTATTTTTATATTAGATTTTTGATTTATGGAAAGTGGAAAATGTATTTAATTTTCAAAACTAAAGTTATACGATATATAGTATATTTCAATAAGTATTTAGGTATTTTATATATTTTGTATTAATTTTTTGATTTTATATGGATTTATTAAGTATAATATTTAATACATTGTACTAGGGTTATATATACAATTATTCTATATTAAAGGGTGTGCATGGAAATGAGAAAGAGGCAGGGGCTAACATGCAAAACATCCCAAAATGCACGTGAGATACACGTGCTCCTCCTAGCCTATTTGTGAACAGTAGAAATACGAGGGGCGTCACACAAAAAACACAGCGAAACACATGTCTCTCCATGCGCCTTCAACCTGTCAGGTATCTATTTAAAATATAACAGATATCTGAGGGTCTGTTGTCGAATCACTTTTGGCGAGGGTCTAATGTTCCACACAGTATGGGAACAATGTCGATGAGGCGACCACTCATTAAAGGTGATTCACACAACAATTAACCGATAAAATAGATCAAACAATGCAAACTAAATGTAGAGTTAAAATTTATTACAACTCTACATAATATGTGTATCGTGCAAGTATGTAGAGGACGAACACAAGGAGCACGGGAAATAGACAACAAAAATGGGCAAAGAAGACACTGGTTGTTTTTGTGTTTTTTATAAAGATTTTTTCATTTTTAGTGGGTTTTATAATATTTATTTTTTACGGAATTTTTAATTTTTTGTTTTATTTTTGATTTTATAATTTTTTATTTTCATTTTTATTGTTTGATTTTTAGTTTTATTTTTAATAAATACATGTAATGAATAGATATAACTATATATAGAGAAGATAATAGATGGTAGATATAAATAAATAGAGAAAAGTCAGAAAAATACCCTAGGTACATTCCTTTTTATTTTTTACAGTATAAATATTTTGGTGTTTTAAATAATACTAATAATACTATTTATAAAATAAGTAAATATAGATATATTTACAAATATACCTATAAATACTCAAAATGAACAAAGCATGTTCTTTTTTTCATTTTATATTTTCTTCTATTTTTTATTTTTATCTGAATTGTTGCTAATTTTTGTGTTTTTAATTGAATAAAAATAAGAAAATAATGAGCAATAATATATAACTTGTTTTAGATTTTAAAAATAGCTAAATAGTTTAAAAATTCCCAAAACTAAGTTTAATAGGTAATATATATATATATATTAAATAAGATACATAAACTGAAAACTTTGCATTTTTAATGATTTTTTTTATATTTTTTAAGGTTAGAGAGGGTTTACAATTTTTTCTTTTTTCTTTGATTTTTTATTGATTTTCGCTATGTTGGTGTAAAATGCAATAACAAATATTGCCTAATTTTTTTAGAATTTTTCAAAACATTTTTCAAATTTTTATGAAGTTTTTAATATAAACAAGGAATAAATGCAATATTTTGAATTTTTAAATCTAGAAAATATTTTAAATGGCCTAAAAAATATATGTGATTCAACAATATAGTTTGTACTTAAAATAAAATTCCTACAATTTTCAAATGCATTGTGATTGATGAATCCACAATTCATCGCCTTTATTCTTTTATTTAAGCATTATTTCCTTAGTCAAATACCTGTAAATACCCACTAATTTCATAAAATTACCATTTCGCATGCATTTGTTAATTATGCATTTTTAACACTTTTTGTACATAAATAAAAGAATAAAGAAGAAAAGAAAAAGAAAAGGATGTGTTTATGCAATAAATACAGACTGACCCAAACCCCGAGAGAAGGTCAAGACTTGACCTGATCGACCAGGAATAAAGTAGGGGGAGATAAGGTTGTCTGTCAGAAAATTCAAAAATATCTTGTACATATTTTTCATGTATATTTGTATAAAACTTACATTATTTTATTTGTACATAATTTGACCTCAAACCACTTACTTTTGTAAATAAAAGTTGTGAATAAAATTGTGTTGTAAATAATAAAAATATTTATAAAATAAAAAAAATTGTATATATTGTAAATAATTACACCCAGAAAGAGCCGTAATGCGATAATTGAAACATCAATTCCGGCTCCATACGCACTCAAATCGAACCAAACTCACTTCCATAATACTATAAATTAAATTATCTTTCAAATGGCTGTGGTTTCGTATTTTTTGAAGTTATGGTTAAAAAGTCGGTTTTCTGGGGTGTATTGTGCAGTTTACCCATATATTTGTTGTATATAATTATTAATATTTATTTTTACTTAATGTATATATTATAAATATTGTTTTCAATAAAAATAAAAATTAAAATAAATTAAAATAAAAAAATCTTGTATAAAAAATATTTCCTTATTTGGACCTATGTACATTATATCTTATGTATATAATATATGTATGCCACTAACTTCCATTTATAAAATCCACCAAAAAAATTTAATTACCTAACATTAATTAATTATTTTAAATTAATTCCGAATTATTTATTTAATTATTTGATTTTAATTGATTGATTTGATTTTATAACATGCCTTATATATATGATTTGATTGCATGCCCTTAATGGCCACCATTAAGGTGGCCAATTAATTTCTAATTAATTTATTAATTTATTTAATTTATTAATTTCGAATTTCGTAATTATTTAATTAATTAATTTATTAATTTAATTAATTATTTTAATTCACACAATCAACACCTTCCATTTTTGTAAATATCTCCATTTCTGACCTTCGTCTTATTTTTAATGGGCTCCTCCTCCCTCATTTCTTCTTGGATCGACCTTTGGAGAGAGGAGCCCGACCTCCGAGAAGCTACTCGTCGAAGAAAGGTGCTTAGCCTCCGAGCCGTCCGGTGACAGCGTTCGGTCGTCGTCGAGGCCACAATAGCATTTCCAATCTCAAGGTGAGATCCCAATTTTATTTCTCGTCGTTTTTCGTAGATAAATCGTAGGTTGAATTTTCTGCCTAGACATAGTTAATCGTTCGAATTTAGATCATAAACAAATCCATCGCACTTTGATCCGCCTTCGAACCCAATTTTTCACCTCATCTCATAACCTCCACATTTCACATCTATCTCACGCAACCACACACCTCTGGCCACGCACGGTGGTCAGAGTCTTTGGATCTATCCCCCATATCTCGCCAAGATCCATCCCCATTCATCTCTCCTAATTTTGTGCATAAATAATTTAAAAAAAAATAAATAAATAAAAATCTTTATCTCTAACATCTTGTTTTGCAGGAAAAGAATAAAAATAAAAAAAAACATAAAAAAAACTCCTTTTTATATTTCTGATTACATCTCCTGTTTACATAAACAAAAAAAACATTTTTTTCTCTCTAACCATTCCCTGCAGCAAATAAAAATAAAACAGTAAAAAAACAAAAAAAAATAAATTTTGCAGCAGCAGGTCATCACCCCCGCCGCCGCACCTTCCGCCATCAAGCCCAGGCGGCAGCGCGCGGGGCCGACGCGGCCTCCTCCATCCTCCTCGCTTCAGATCCGCGAGCCCCAACAGCGGCGCCCTCCTCTAGACCTCGAGCCCGCGTGCGGCCCTCCACCAGATCGTCTAGCGGCCCTGCCCCGGCGTCCCCGCGATCTTCTCGCGCGGCCCTCCTCCCCGACGCTCCGCCTTCCAGGCCACCTCCAGCACCTCGCTTGGGCGCGCGACGCCCTCGGCGTGCTCCAGCGGCGGTGGCGGCCCCGTGACCACCGCGTCGCCGCCTCCCAGCGCACCTGCCGGCTGCGCGAGCCTCTCTCCTTCGCGCGCGCGCGGCACTGCGTGCGGCGTCCCATCACCACCCTCCGCGGGCGGCAGCACTGCCCCGCACCACCGGCGGCTGCCTCCGCGCTCCAGACGCCATCTCCAGCGCCGCAACGCGGCGCCGCTCCACCTTTCTCCAGTGGCTCGCGCGCTCTCCCCTCCACGGCCTCCTGCAGCCCTCCATTGGCGGCGACACCTTTGGGTTGGAAGGAAACGAAGATCTCAACAAGAAACCCTTAGAGCCATTTAAAATAAAAAAAAGTTGGGTAAATTGCATAATCAGCTCTGCATTTTATTTCTTTTAATATTTTCATAAGAACTTTTCTGTAATTACGTTTACATCCTTTTACTTTCAGACAATAACTTGCATGTTCTTTCTGATCCAATAAATGTTTTTATTTCATCCAAAAATTTTGCAAAAATTTGTATACACTCCTGCTATAGCTTTTAACCTTGTATAAAATTTTCATCTCATTTTGTTACCATTTGATATATAAAAAAAATTCAAAAACAACGCCTTTTTGTTTGTCCATAATCTGAAAATTCATAAAAACTCATAAAATAGTCCAAAAATTCTACAAAAATTCCTGTAATTGCGTCTTAGTGTCTTTTAATTTCAGAGCACTTTTTGTGCATTTTTCATTTATAAAAATCAAAAAAATTACAAAATACAAAAAATCTTATAAAAATTGCAGAAAATTGTAGAAATGTCCAAAAATAGTGATTTTGGTCTCTTTTTGTAGATATTGTCTTGTAGTTTCTTTAAAAATAGTTCTAAGGAGTTTTGAGCATTTAAAGAATTTTTAAATTAAAAAAAGCTCCTGACTGTAAAAATTTGCTTATTTTGCACCGTTTTATTTCTAGAAAATCACAAAAATATCAGAAAATTGCGAAAAATTTATCAAAAATATTTTAAAACATATAAAACACAAAACATTTTATTTTTAATTTTCTGTACTTTTTTTTTTGAAAAATACAAAAAATAGTGTTGTGTGTGTTTTGTGCATTTTGTGCTTATTCATCTTTTAAAATATATATATATATATATAAAATAAAAAAAATCAGAAACCACTAAAAAAATCATTTTCTGAAATCCGACTATAGAGTTTTTAAATCGTGCTCCTTGTGTTCGACCCTGGTCGCTATACCAGGTAAAAAGAATAGCGAAAGACCGCTTATACATTATTTTCATAGATTTCTATCTCTCTTAAGTGGTTTAAACTATAAATTTTTCCGATTGACCGCGCTCGGTGATTTGGGTCACAACGACCATTTTTATTTACATACTTAACCCGATTGTCAGGCACGTCATCAGAATGGCGCCGTTGCCGGGGAGCACGGCTTTGTAGTCATTTTTCATTTTTCTTTTTATCTCTCTATATTATAATTGTTTTCTGACATTCTCTCTTGGATTTTTGTGCGAGGTACTGCTTGGACGACTTGGAGTTTCTTTTTAGAGGACCCGCGTAGAAGGAAGAGAGAGAGGAGAAGGAATTTTTTATTTTTGAGAGAGAAAGAGAGAACAATATTTTTGTAATAACTTAGACTCTTAACTTGTGGACTTGGACATTTTTCGGGGTCTGTTTCGCCAAGTGCCGGTGCACTTGGGGGACCTCACCGTTGTTTTTCGCTGGTTTTGTTTTCTCGCATTTATTTTATTTTATTTTATTTTATTTGATTCACGTGATTTTCGAGCCCCTAGCCTTAGGATTTTCTCTTACTTGTGCCGTAATTAGTAGGGTCCCCACACTTAATTATCTGCATGTTCCTATAGTGCGCTTAATTGGACCTACTAATAATCAATTAATAAAAATAATCGACTCATCTCCTTCGTAGCCTACGTGTCGCAGTCCACCCTGTCGGGCAGAGGAGGGGTGGGCCAAGACCGGACCCTTTGGCTTGGAGGTCGGTGACCGATTAGACGGTTCTGCGAGTAGAACTTGCTCATCTAGGACTCGGTTTTCACCGTTGCATCATTTAGGTAGTTTTATTTCTGTATTTAAATTTCTGCGCGGATCATTTTGCATGTAGAGTGCTGGAGTAAGGTACGTATTTTCTATCTCTGCATGCATCATCGTTTTTGACTGTGCATTGGCTTTCTCGATCCCTCCCCCTATTTTTGGACTCAAATTAATCAAAGAGGAAATCGGAAAGCTCATTAGGCGTTTGTTATTGAAAATATCCAAAAAAAATAGAAAATCAAAAATTAAAAATTGGGACTGCTAATTGAACTTGACTCTAAAATCAAACGTAATTGATTCATATCATTGTATTGGGAGAGCAATCCCCTCATTGTCTGCGTTTTTAAGTGCTCACGTACACACTAAGAAGTAGTGCCCAAATCCCATTCAAGCCTCCTAAGTGTTTGTACAACTTTGTCTTCTCACTAAACTCTAAAATTGAAAAGATAAAGGACCGAATCTCATGGTCTTCACTTTGTGTTGAGTTGGTGAACTGGGGGTTTGCTTTGTGTTTTGTATGTCTATGGTGTGAGTCGGTTACGATCATTCTTCTATCATTAGCGGTCACCTTCTGTCTATATCCCACCCTCCCTCCCTTCATTTCCCTCTCGTCACGATGGGCCACTTTCCATTCCAGCCGAATTTTACGGCTTCTTCATTTCACGCCCATCACTCCCGTCCACTATCTTGGGAGGTCGGAACCCCATCCGACTTCTCATCTTCTCCCTACCCACCCTCCCATTTGGGACGTGCTGTGAGTGACACCCACAGAGACCAGATTGACCAAACACGAGACATGGGTGTTCAACTTGCTGAGATGAGAGTGCATCCCATAGGCGATCAAATGGGGCATTGGCGAGCTTTAGATGACTTGTATCCTAGGACATTGGATGAGTACACAGATCATGAAGTCCAGTCCACTTCTACCTTGAGACCCTTTGTTCTGGATTTAGAGTTAATTGATCTACTGCCTAAGTTTTTTGGGGAAATGCACGAGGAACCTTATTTGCATATCGAGGAATTTGAGGATATTTGTGGATCACTATCATATTCTGATATAACTTTTGAGGAAATGATGCTGATTACCTTCCCATTTACACTTCAGAGCAGAGCCAAGACTTGGCACAGACGATTGGGAAGGAAGATTATTACATGGGGAGAATTACGATCATTATTTTTGAAGAAATTTTACCCCCAGTGTAGAGCAGAGATGATGCGGTCATGTATTCGTGATTTTTCAGTTAACCCCCAGAAGCCATTGATAGATTCATGGTTGAGGTTACGAGAACTTGTGAGGCGATTTCCGGATCATGGATTTTCGATGACTGAACTTATCCATATCGCCATGAGGGGGAGGACCGCAGAGCAGATATCATATGTCATTACCTCGTGTAGTGGTTCACACCATTGTCCCGACTTGGATTTTGTTGAGACCATCTTGGATACACTTTCTGATCTTGCATATACACCAGATGATTTATTCGGGACAGCACATGAGGGAGAGATGACAACTGTTGTGTGTGCGATACATAATGTTGATCTTGACATCACACACTGATCAAAGGATATGGATGATGACACTTCTCAATTGATGGATGTGTTGCCTACTGTTGTGAGTTCCCAGAGCCGGACATTGGTTGAGGACCAATTGGATTTACAGTCAGATTTTGAGACAGTCCCGCTATGTCAAGTAGAAGATTCTTTGATTCTAGATCTGCTAGGATCCCAAGAGATAGAGGAGGAACCCACATCTCAGCCATCCTCTGATTCTTTCCACTATCCATACGTAGTTGATTCAGTGTCTGATCTTCAGGAAATCCTCTCAGATTCGGAGATATACTTGGATCCATCTCAGCAAAGCAAGCTTGATGAGGGACCGATTTTTCATTCGACAGACCTTGATAGTCCCGTATTTGAGCCATGTGTCCTCCCATTTGATGAGGTCGATACATTTTTGGAGGACATGGCATTTGACGGCATTGATCCCAACTTCCCTGATGATTCGGCATTACTCCCCGAGGGTTATCTGCGGGAGAATACCATGGACCATATGTACTCAGTCTCACTTTCTGAGAATGCATCCGATCTATCGGATCAGGAGACCGAGTATTTTGATATTTCTGATAATGAGTTTGATGATTCTCTCCTCGAAGACCCTCGCGAGGATGACCCGATCTTTGAGGTATTCGATGATTTCACTGATTTGTCTACATTCCATGCATCGGATATCTGCCTTTATAGTGAGTCTCCAGATCATGATCTTCCATATCTATTCGAGACTGTGATTAACGTGGAGGATTCACTGACAGATCCTTTTTTCTCCACGTTCGACTTCTTCGGCTCTACCCTTTCACTCCATACAGATCTTGAGTCGACGATTTCTTTTGTGTTACCGGAGACCGACTTCATCTGCCTATATCTTGATCCGGTAGCTAACACCCGCCTGATTGATTACCTGGGTGTTATCATTTACTCTCTTGACCCTCCTGACCCCGTTGTTGTTCTCCCACTGAGACGACAACAACAGTACGGTATTCGCATTACAGATGCCGTCCTGAACCTCGACACGGCGTTATCCTAACATTTGCGCCCAGCTAGGGGCGTAAACTCTAGCGCTTGTTGAGAGGCACCTCAACATTGATTTTTCACCTCTGTATAGATCATCTGTCCATATCATACATTCTTTATTTCTCGCACCCCATATTCATCTCATGATCATTCCATACTTAGGGTATACTTTACCCTAAGTATAGGGGGGTGTCAGATTTGTGATTATTCATTTGATTCTTTTTACCTCTGTTTTGCTGCCTATACTTAGGGATATTTTACCCTAAGTATAGGGGAGGCAGACTCTGTATATTCATCTCCTCGGTCTTCCCTTTGTGTACAGTCTGCTATACTTAGGATTACTTGATCCTAAGTATAGGGGGATCATCGACCTCTATTGATTTTATTCTTTCATTCGTCGTTGTAGTATACTATTCTTTTCACTTTCCTATACGCAGCACGAGTTATGTCTTTCTTTTCAGCTCTTTGATCACTATGATGACATAGTTCGAGCTAAGTATAGGGGGTGTCGTATATATGGTATATATACTTTAGCCATAACTCATACTTTCATATTATTTTTAATATGGCTAAAACACTGTGTAAATACTCAAAAAAAATCAATTAAAAAAAACCACTCTGTATATACTTGTATAAATGATTCAATTTGTAAATTCTTGCATCGCATTCTTGTGAAATAATCATCTCACTCTTGTGTAAATATGCATTTTTTTTCCTTATTAAAAAAACAATAAAAAAAATCTTGTATATATTTGTATATCTTACTAACCTTTTGCAAAAAAAAAAAACTTTTCGCATGTGCATCATCATTTTTCAAAAATCCATAAAAATTTCAAAATTTTGAAAATTGTTTCACAAAAAGTTTTGTTTTCTTTTGCATGTACATATTTTCTTGCATTTGCATGAGCATTTTTCAGGATGATTTTGACTATTAAACTAAGTCTGGAATAAATTTGAAGAATGGAGCTTAGTTGGACCTTAATCCACTTAATTTCAGAGGAACCTTATAAGATTTGAAGTTAAGACTTTTCAGGTCCTAGTGACTTAATTCTTTGAGTCCATAAGACTATATTCACATGTCATCTTGATGAGTCTAAGTTGAACATTTAACAACACACACATGATTCTTTCAGACCGTGGCTTACCTTGGACACTGCACTTTACACGTAGCTCTTCATGGATGAGGTAGTGAGGGGGCAGAATCTTTTGGCTTGGGGTAGCATACGAGGGTAGTACATCTAGGCGGAACCTCTCGTCCTCCTCTAGGGAGGGAAGTGCGTCTCAACCTATTCTGGTGATGTTGAGGTCTAAAGACAGGAGTTGTGGGGTTGCAATAATGCTTCAAAAGAGGGATAGTCTACTGGCTCAAGAGGAAAAACTCCTTATGTAAATGCTGCATCTTGTATATAGTTCAAAAAAAAAGAAGAAGCAAAATCTCCAAAAATGGACATGCTTGATAGAAAAAAAATAAAATACCTGTAAATAAAAAAAAAGAATAAGAGCTTCAAAGTCATATATTTGTGAGCTTGCAGCGGGTGACATGGCTACACTGGTCATGCATCCAAGGATAGGTAACTACACTGGTTACCGTCCATTCTCTTCTCCATCCCCTCTTCTTGAGCTGGTTGTACTTGAACTTAGAAGGGAATATCCCCGCTCCTCGAGGAAAGAGTTGCCAGACCGGGTTATTGAGTTACCTTGTTGAGAGAGGCTGAATCTTTGCTACTTTTGAGATGAAGAGCTAAATTTCACTTACACGTACAAGTAAGAATTCATAGTCATAAGAATTTGTGTCTGTAGACTTGTTCTGATCTGACTGTTGAGGAGACCTGAATAGGAGTCTTATGGAACTTAGAGGCTGTTAGGTTTTAATTCCATGTCCCATTAAGGTTCCGACACATTAGTAATCCAAAGGTCTGACAGAGCTCCAGACTACATTTTTATGAAGATAAGTTTGAAAGTCAACATCGTTCTAACTTCTTTCCTTTTTCTTTTCTTTATTTTTATTTCACTTATTTTCCAAATAAGTGTTTGCTAAGGGACTAGCAAAGGTAAAGTATAGGGGAATGATGAATCCACGATTCATCGCCTTTATTCTTTTATTTTAGCATTATTTCCTTAGTCAAATACCTGTAAATACCCACTAATTTCATAAAATTATCATTTCGCATGCATTTGTTAATTATGCATTTTTAACACTTTTTGTACATAAATAAAAGAATAAAGAAGAAAAGAAAAAGAAAAGGATGTGTTTATGCAATAAATACAGACTGACCCAAACCCCGAGAGAAGGTCAAGACTTGACCTGATCGACCAGGAATAAAGTAGGGGGAGATAAGGTTGTCTGTCAGAAAATTCAAAAATATCTTGTACATATTTTTCATGTATATTTGTATAAAACTTACATTATTTTATTTGTACATAATTTGACCTCAAACCACTTACTTTTGTAAATAAAAGTTGTGAATAAAATTGTGTTGTAAATAATAAAAATATTTATAAAATAAAAAAATTGTATATATTGTAAATAATTACACCCAGAAAGAGCCGTAATGCGATAATTGAAACATCAATTCCGGCTCCATACGAACTCAAATCGAACCAAACTCACTTCCATAATACTATAAATTAAATTATCTTTCAAATGGCTGTGGTTTCGTATTTTTTGGAGTTACGGTTAAAAAGTCGGTTTTCTGGGGTGTATTGTGCAGTTTACCCATATATTTGTTGTATATAATTATTAATATTTATTTTTACTTAATGTATATATTATAAATATTGTTTTCAATAAAAATAAAAATTAAAAAAAATTAAAATAAAAAAATCTTGTATAAAAAATATTTCCTTATTTGGACCTATGTACATTATATCTTATGTATATAATATATGTATGCCACTAACTTCCATTTATAAAATCCACCAAAAAAATTTAATTACCTAACATTAACTAATTATTTTAAATTAATTCCAAATTATTTATTTAATTATTTGATTTTAATTGATTGATTTGATTTTATAACATGCCTTATATATATGATTTGATCGCATGCCCTTAATGGCCACCATTAAGGTGGCCAATTAATTTCTAATTAATTTATTAATTTATTTAATTTATTAATTTCGAATTTCGTAATTATTTAATTAATTAATTTATTAATTTAATTAATTATTTTAATTCACACAATCAACACTTTCCATTTTTGTAAATATCTCCATTTCTGACCTTCGTCTTCTTTTTAATGGGCTCCTCCTCCCTCATTTCTTCTTGGATCAACCTTTGGAGAGAGGAGCCCGACCTCCGAGAAGCTACTCGTCGAAGAAAGGTGCTTAGCCTCCGAGCCGTCCGGTGACAGCGTTCGGTCGTCGTCGAGGCCACAATAGCATTTCCAATCTCAAGGTGAGATCCCAATTTTATTTCTCGTCGTTTTTCGTAGATAAATCGTAGGTTGAATTTTCTGCCTAGACATAGTTAATCGTTCGAATTTAGATCATAAACAAATCCATCGCACTTTGATCCGCCTTCGAACCCAATTTTTCACCTCATCTCATAACCTCCACATTTCACATCTATCTCACGCAACCACACACCTCTGGCCACGCACGGTGGTCAGAGTCTTTGGATCTATCCCCCATATCTCGCCAAGATCCGTCCCCATTCATCTCTCCTAATTTTGTGCATAAATAATTTTAAAAAAAAATAAATAAAAAAATCTTTATCTCTAACATCTTGTTTTGCAGGAAAAGAATAAAAATAAAAAAAATAAAAAAAAACATAAAAAAACTCCTTTTTATATTTCTGATTACATCTCCTGTTTACATAAACAAAAAAAAACATTTTTTTTCTCTCTAACCATTCCCTGCAGCAAATAAAAATAAAACAGTAAAAAAAACAAAAAAAAATAAATTTTGCAGCAGCAGGTCATCACCCCCGCCGCTGCACCTTCCGCCATCAAGCCCAGGCGACAGCGCGCGGGGCCGACGCGGCCTCCTCCATCCTCCTCGCTCCAGATCCGCGAGCCCCAACAGCGGCGCCCTCCTCCAGACCTCGAGCCCGCGTGCGGCCCTCCACCAGATCGTCTAGCGGCCCTGCCCCGGCGGCCCCGCGATCTTCTCGCGCGGCCCTCCTCCCCGACGCTCCGCCTTCCAGGCCACCTCCAGCACCTCGCTTGGGCGCGCGACGCCCTCGGCGTGCTCCAGCGGCGGTGGCGGCCCCGTGACCACCGCGCCGCCGCCTCCCAGCGCACCTGCCGGCTGCGCGAGCCTCTCTCCTTCGCGCGCGCGCGGCACTGCGTGCGGCGTCCCATCACCACCCTCCGCGGGCGGCAGCACTGCCCCGCACCACCGGCGGCTGCCTCCGCGCTCCAGACGCCATCTCCAGCGCCGCAACGCGGCGCCGCTCCACCTTTCTCCAGTGGCTCGCGCGCTCTCCCCTCCACGGCCTCCTGCAGCCCTCCATTGGCGGCGGCACCTTTGGGTTGGAAGGAAACGAAGATCTCAACAAGAAACCCCTAGAGCCATTTAAAATAAAAAAAAGTTGGGTAAATTGCATAATCAGCTCTGCATTTTATTTCTTTTAATATTTTCATAAGAACTTTTCTGTAATTACGTTTACATCCTTTTACTTTCAGACAATAACTTGCATGTTCTTTCTGATCCAATAAATGTTTTTATTTCATCCAAAAATTTTGCAAAAATTTGTATACACTCCTGCTATAGCTTTTAACCTTGTATAAAATTTTCATCTCATTTTGTTACCATTTGATATTTAAAAAAAATTCAAAAACAACGCCTTTTTGTTTGTCCATAATCTGAAAATTCATAAAAACTCATAAAATAGTCCAAAAATTCTACAAAAATTCCTGTAATTGCGTCTTAGTGTCTTTTAATTTCAGAGCACTTTTTGTGCATTTTTCATTTATAAAAATCAAAAAAATTACAAAATACAAAAAATCTTATAAAAATTGCAGAAAATTGTAGAAAAGTCCAAAAATAGTGATTTTGGTCTCTTTTTGTAGATATTGTCTTGTAGTTTCTTTAAAAATAGTTCTAAGGAGTTTTGAGCATTTAAAGATTTTTTAAATTAAAAAAAAGCTCCTGACTGTAAAAATTTGCTTATTTTGCACCGTTTTATTTCTAGAAAATCACAAAAATATCAGAAAATTGCGAAAAATTTACCAAAAATATTTTAAAACATATAAAACACAAAACATTTTATTTTTAATTTTCTGTACTTTTTTTTTGAAAAATACAAAAAATAGTGTTGTGTGTGTTTTGTGCATTTTGTTCTTATTCATCTTTTAAAATATATATATATATATATAAAATAAAAAAAATCAAAAACCACTAAAAAAATCATTTTCTGAAATCCGACTATAGAGTTTTTAAATCGTGCTCCTTGTGTTCGACCCTGGTCGCTATACCAGGTAAAAAGAATAGCGAAAGACCGCTTATACATTATTTTCATAGATTTCTATCTCTCTTAAGTGGTTTAAAATATAAATTTTTCTGATTGACCGCGCTCGGTGATTTGGGTCACAACGACCATTTTTATTTACATACTTAACCCGATTGTCAGGCGCGTCATCAGTGATCTTGTTAATGCAAAAAATAATGAAAATAAAAATACAACACTGGTAGGGACTGATATGCAAATAAATATAAATAAAATGCAATCATATAACTATATTTTGAAGTATTCCAGACTTTAGAAATACCTAAAAGTCAGCAAAAATATCAAAAGATCACAAAAATAGAGAAAATATAAAAAGGCAAAACCATTTTATTTTATAAATTTTTGGTTTATATAACTATATTTATAAATATAAAACCATATATAAATACTTAATATTACTTATATAGTATTATAATAATAATTATTACAAATTCCTTAAATATATTTTAAAACCTTTAAAAAATAAAAAGGATTTCTTTTATTTGTATTTATTGAATTTTTATATATTTATTATATATATTTTATATAGTAGGGTTATATGGGGCTACCCCCGCCCTATTTTTTATCAAATTTTTTGAAAAATATCACCATGTATATCCATCCCTATATCCCTCCATTCGAATTTCATCAGAAACAAAGACCCCTATGCCCTCCATCTAGAATAGGTAAGATTACTGCAGTTCTAAGACCATTAAAATTACTTGTTCTAGATGGAGGGCATATGAGTCTCTGTTTCTGACGAAATTCGAATGACATATAGGAGGGATATAGGGATGAATATACATGGTGATATTTTTAAAAAAAATGCAGAAAATGGAGTGGGGGCAGCCATGTTGCATGCCCCAAGGGGTCAACCTCATTTTTTCCTTATAGTATTAACATTATATACATAGCATTATATATTTATACTTATTACATATTAAAAAGAAAAGGAAATTGAAAATCAGAAAAATATAAAAAGAAAATAAATTATAATATTAAAAATGCAAAAATATAAATAGAAAAATCCATAAAAATTTAATATTATTAAAAAGCCCACATTTTTTAAAAAGCAGAAAAAGTACAGAAATAATTGTTTATTTTTGTAGACAATAATTATTTGCATATCCGCGTATTTGCTCTTTGTGATTCAACACTCTACACTTATTCACTATACACATATTTTGTAGAGTTAAAATAAAAATAAATTTTGACTCATACATTTTCATAGATTTATTTTCGATTGTGGGCTGATTGTTGATTTATCTAGATTGGTTGAGTTTCGAGTATTGCGAGAGCGGCCGCTACAACGATTGTCAGACCGAACTTGTCGGGCACCGCATGCCCTCCAAGACCATGCGTTAGGAACCTCGGGAATCCATATTATCAGTACCTATGTGTGGATTTGCTTGTTCTCAACATAAGCCACAACAGTGAGTGACTTGGATTTACTTCTTTTGTGCAGCTACACAACTTCCTTTTTGTGGTACAATTACTTGTATCTCTTATTGCTTTATTTTACTTGTAGATTGTTGAGAGACATGAGATGTAATGCATGTATGGCACACTTTTTGATGCATACATGTAATGCTTTTGTGGACATAGATTTGATCGTAATGAAATGTAATGATAGACGTGTTATGAATGGAAAGAAAATTTTTAGTTCCAGAAATTTGTGCTATTTTCTCTTGTGTATATGCATATATGGTGTATTTCGAATGTGGAATGTATGTGTATGGAATCGGTTTGATGAGTACTCGGATCCTTGGGGACGATCGTCTCACAAAATGTTCTCCAAACATGGTTGTTCATCTTAAGGGACACATATTAGGCATCACCTCTGTCATCTGATCACACTGCATTCCCCACCCTGGTACTGCCTGGGTAATTTTCACCTCTAACCCTACTCCTTTTTATACTTAATATTTAGTCTTGTAAATATAAAAGTCGTTGTAATAGGTTTAAGTTATTTTGCAAAAAAAGCACCTTGAACTTATCTGTAATTACAAATTAGTCCTCCAGCCTTACACGTAGTAATACGTGAGGCTATGTAAATATTGTATTTTGCGTCCTATAGTTCTTGGACCTGTTCTGAAATATATTAAAGTTCACTAAATTACAATTAGGTCCCTATGAACCGTGGCATTTTATTTCTTGTATTTTATGCATATTAATTATTTTTATTGCTCTAAAAATTCTAAGAAAATTTGTATAAGTGCCAGATATCATGCTTAATCTCGCGTAATTTTTATTTAGCATTTTAAATCATTTTCTCATTTATTAAAAATCCAAAATATTGATTTTTGCCTTGTCTAAACATAAAACTCATAAAAACTATAACATTGTTCCCAAAAAATCCAAAAAATATCTATATTATTATATATTCTACAACACATCCAAAAAATCACTAAAAATATAAAATATAAGACTTAAAAATCACAAAACCCTAAAATCCTTATAATATTAGCAAAAATTATTTAAAAATCCAAAAATACATCTTTATATTTTTTATTTTCCTTATTACGTATAATATATATATATATTAAAAATAGTTTTGAGTAAATTTTAGACATATTTATTTATTAAACTCAAAATAATCTTGGATATTTAGTCTGTTCACTATTTTGTATATTTTAATTATTTTAAATATATAAAAATTAGTAAAAATTCTTCAAAAAACACTATAATTAAGGAAAATATAAAAAAAATTATTTTTAAAATTTTGAATATATTTTAAGCTATTTATAAATGTAAATTTCTATATTATCTACTATAAACATATTAATTATATTAGATCTATAATATATTATTATATAAATAAATATATTATATTAAAAGTAAAAAAGAAATTAAAAATTTCAAAAATAAAAAGAAAATATAAAATTAAAAAAAGAAAATAAATAAAATAATTTAAAATCTATAAAAATTTAATATAATTAAAAATCTACATATAAATAAGAAAAAGATAGAAATATATAAAAATAATTATTAATAATTTGAAATTATTATTAATAAGTAACTACATACCATTTTGCTTCTAGTGTTTGATAGCTCTATCTGCTTACCCTATACACATCTTTTGTAGAGTCAAATAAAATATTTTTTTACTCTTTCTTCCACATTTATTGATACATCTTATATATAAGTGGAATTCATGTTTATTAATTGCATCTTTGAGTGGTCAACACATCGACTACTGATCCAACCTTGTTTGGATTAGTACGATCTCTCAAATATGTGATTATCAAATAGGCGAAGGGAGTGAGAGAGGGGGAGCGTGTGGAGTTGGATGGAGGGAGTGCCTTTATTTTTAGGAAAGGTTATAATGGTCATAACAAAGAAACTAATGCCAATATAATAAGAAAGATGAAGGAGATACTACATTGAAATTACTCAGATAAATCAGATACCACTTTGTGACTTTCAAAAGTTTGGGGAGTACATGAAATTCGAGTGTAAAATTTAGGAACTTTTACGTAATTTACTCTTTTTAACTCTATTGTAAATATAACATCATAAGATATGATAAGTAATATTAAATTTTTTGCTGCCAAGCTAATTTTGTAGTGTGGTCATGCCCTTTTTGGCTATACATCTCGTGCAATATCTCCATATTTTATTAGAAAATTACGATTAATTTTAAAAGTAAAGACATGCAAAGGAGAAAATAAGCACAAAAAAACTGACATGACCGTCAATGAAAACATACAGCAAATGTTAACATTTTTACAGAAAAAAAGATGAAGTCAATTTTATTAATTTCATATATAGATGGATTGGATTGTTGAAAAAAATTCCATTTCTCTAAAATTAGAATTCTCCATGTGTTGTGCTCATATCCGATCCAGTCCAAACTTTGTGCTTCGGACGACCTTACCAGGCTTGCGGCCCAATGCAACATTAGAAAGGGATACGTGAAATAATTATATTTCAGAAAAAGGTAAAATCGAAACAAAATCAAAGACGGCTCCATCGCTAATTTAATATCATATTTAGATTAGCGTACGTAAAATGTGCAGTTAATCAGAAAAATATTATGCATACTGGATTTAGGTTTTGGACTTCAGTAGCTCCCATGGAGTAGTAACGCAAATATTTGTTTATCCTACCCTCGGAGTCGTCGTGAAATTGGAAATACGTGAGAGTGATCTGAGTACGTGTAAAGTTTTTCATATCCAAAGTCCTCCCAAGCAAGGGATTTATCCTTATGAGTCCTTAATAACAACAGTATTATATATTAATTAAAAAGAGATAAAGTGTATATAATAGGACCAAGCACGGTTAGTTTGGTTAGAAACCAGAAGGGGCAAGAGTTGGATGCCTAAAAGAGCTTGTGGGCCTAATCACCACGAGCAGGGACGGAGCCAGAATATTTTTGAGGAGGGACACGCGGTTTTAAAAAAATATGTCTACAATTTGAGTACAGTCATATTCATTATATAACAATAGTTGTTAGGGACAAATTATATCTATAGTTTTCACATATATTATTCATCAATTTTGAACTTATTCATTATATAAGAATAGTCAATTTTGAACTTATTTTTTAATCAACTATATCTTTTTATTCAATTTTACATAAATTGATATCATATATGTTCCACAATGTCGGGATTTTTTGTAAATGATATTTATACTTTTTTAAAAAGTAAGTTATATTCAAGTATTTTATTTATTTTGAATTCATAGATAGATTTTGCTTAATTACAATATAAACCACACTTGTTCCAAATTTGTATCAAATCAAAAATATAAAATACCTAATTCTATACTTTTTTTTATCAATAACAGGAAATAATAATATTTATGAATAAAAATATATCGATGAAGAATATATGTGCATTTGATCACTTTACTTGATAATAAATAGGACCAATGAATAATATGAGAGACTTGACCATAAATGAAATTTTTTTAAAATTTTATTTTTGTAGATTGTGAATTAAACCCCGTATATGTATAAGTCATAATGAGATTGGATGAAAGATCGATTTATTCTATAGTCCAATTGTAAAAAAATGGATAACCGATAAGATTAGGGTAGGCATTTATTATAAGTTGATCGATTGAAGAAATTATCCAATATAGGTTGATTTGAGGTAAAATTTTATGTTAAGAGGTATATTATCTATTGATAAAGGTTATTGAATATTTTCTAAAGAAATGAGGGGACATATGCGAGTTTTACCCTCAAAAAATCCAAATGAAGCATTATAATTATGAAATATTATGATTATTTTTAGCTTAAAAAATCCACAGGGAAAAAATTACATATACATATAGTATGTAATCTCAAAATTTAAGGGGAGGCACTTGCCCCTCCTTGCCCCCCCTTAGATACGTCCTTGACCACGAGAAGGCTAACCCAGATGAACTCTAGGGGCCTCTTTGGTTGTTGGGTTGGGTTGGGGTACACCGGTGTATCCCTCCTTCCAACCCTCCCAACCCTCCTCACATATTACTATTCACAGGGGTACCCAACCCAACCCAATCCAACCCAGCAACCAAAGATCTCTTGCATTCATCCCCCGTGTAGATAGTGGTCGTATCGGAGAGCTAGAAGACATGGATTTACGTCTTAACGACGCTAGCTTCTCTCACATGTGTCACCAAGGAAATGATCCCCATCTTGGTCATAGGCCTCTCACCAAGGCGAGCGGATCCTCTGCAGTAAACCACGAGGAGGCCCGAGCCGCTCGATCAGGATCGAGAGGTTCACACGAAATCTGAATTTTTGTGGGTCCTTATAGTGCGAACCGCTCGATCTTGATCGAGCGGCTCGGACCTCCTCGCGGTTTACTGCAGATCCCTGCAGTAGTGTAGAGGATCCACACTCTTCACCAAGGCCCTCCCATACATTTCGCACTTGCCAAGGACATCGGCGAAGGGGAGTGGGAATCGCGAACTCAAGAAGACAAGAAGCTACATATGGATAACGGTACTTCATACCAGATGGATAGTCCAGATTGTCAATTTTTATCGACTTTTATTTCGATTATTTACGTAAAATTAATTTAAAAACTAATTTATGACAGCATATATAAATATCGTTTTTCTCTATTTCATCCCCTTTGAAAGCACTCGATGACAGCCTGAACAAACTATCGAGAAATTGAGAGATATAGTAAATCCTTTTAGAAAACTTCGATTCAGGGGAGAGAAAATAAAGATTTTTTTTTTGAAATGGAATGGAAAATAGTGGAAACGCAGAGGATATCGATGTGGACGTAATGCTCGACAGCCATATCTTGGTTGGTGTCACGATATCAGGTGAAAACGAAGGGCTTCCTACAAGTAAATGTCGATGTTGCGGATTTCATCTGGATATATACCACGAGAATTACATAATAATTTCATAGGAACGAAATCTATGCATAAATTCCAACCCAAATGAAAAAGCACCTTATAATAGATTTGGGATGCTCTTCCAAAGTAAGAAAATCAAGAAAAAGGTGGAATCGTCGAACAAGGGGAGTACTGTGCTCCAATACAAGTATATAACAAAGATTCCCAACAGCAACAGCAACAGCAAACAGGTGTGAGCAGAGGTTGAATTGGGTTCGTGTGATCAGCTGAAGCTTTGGATCCATTATGATGCAGACTGTTTAGGGTTTTAAGGGGACGGGGAGGAGGGTGTGGTGTGGGGCACCACTTGGAAAGAGAGAGGTAACGGATGGGGATCACCTGTACACTTCCATGCAAACAAAGCACCACCTACCACTTGTCTCCTTTTGTTTCTTCTTCCTCTTGCATGTGAGCAAGAGCTTCGTTCGTGGGCACAGATAAGCCTTTATTTTCAACAGCTTTTACTACTATCCTCTCATATGGTGGTAGTTATTTTCATGACCTCATGTGCCTTTGTTTTTAACTCATTGCATTGCCCTCCACTTGTAATTTATAATTATACTAACTTTGTTGCGGTGTAACACTTTACTTAAGCAGAATTGATCTAAGACAACGAATAATTTAATAATCATTAATATATATGTATATCTTCCATAGTTAAGTAAATAAAAATGATTATCATTCGTTGGTGGTTATTTAAATCTGCAACGAATATGGTATTTGTTGCTATACTCCTCACACCGAAATTGTTAAATTTAGCAACAAGTACTGCAAATTTCGACAAATAAGTCAATGGAAAAACCTTTGTTATATGAACATTTAGCATTGATTATGATATTTCGTTGCTAATTACAATATTAAAAGATAATTTCGCAACAATATAGATAAATTTTGTTATAGTGCCAAATTCATTATAATAAATATCCAGTTCACATACTCCCTAATAACGAATGAACAGTACATGGTACATAAATCAAACTAATAATGCATGTACGCAAAGAGATAAAATTCGAAAAATATGACAGTAAAAGAGATTGCCTGGTGGTGACATATTAGGAAGGAGATCATGAACGTCCATTCTCTATCTGATGGTGAATAACTTTTTCAAGAAATGCATACCTGGATCGTCTGATCATGAATGGACGATATGCTACAACGATTTTGGTTGGCACCCAATTCCTAATTGGATATTGCATGCAGCATCTCAAGTTGGCTGATGGATCCTTAATGTGTGTCCTTCCATGAGGGATCAATTGGATGTCCTTTTCATGGACACCTAAGGGTATGGTACCTGCATGTGTTACGAGACCCATTGAGAAGATCAAATCATGGAGCGGCCTCCTCGGGTGGGTGGAGGGCCCGGCTTTCTTTTGGCTATAGCCACACATGCATGTCTTAATCAGATTAGGGCATATGTATGGGAAGCCACCAGTTTGTTTGGGATGCCGAATTAGGGGTGTGAAGTGCCAATGCATGGGGGCTTCTTGCCCACCTTGGAGATGGGAAGGTACCCTTTGGAACTTATTGGGAAAGTGGCACTAGCTAGTATACTAGGGTGGCGATTTTCCAACTCCATGGTCAAAAACATCCAATTCCATATCAATCCCATAGGTTTGATTTGTACGAAACATGGTTTTTGTTTTGATCGATAACATATAGTTGGTTACAAACTGTTTGGATCAAACTATTGAACTCGATCATAATGGCTAAAAAGTAAAATAAATATTCATCAATTCAGCTTCATCGTTTCTTCCTCCTTCACTCGCTCACTCCGCATCCACTCTCTATTGTCATGACAATCAGTAAGGAGGTGATGAATAACCATTTATCTACATTTATTCTTTCATTTTATATTTAAAACCCAAGCAGAATGCATGTAAATATCAATAACTTGTACAAATTAGCTTCATTGTTCATCTATAATTAGTCTCAGGATATTGTATAAATACATGTATTTAAATCCAAAATAAAAGAATAAAGATAAGAAAAGAAAATAAATGAAGTATCAAAGATACTGAATGACCCTAAACGCCGAGATCAAGTCAATTTTGACTGGGATGATAAGGAATAAAGTATGAGGAGATAAGGGTCAACACTGTACATAAGACCCCTAATTTCAAACCCTAAAAACAAACATTTTACACCAATTGATTCTTCACTTTATACATCTAAATAATAAAATGATCCACATGAAACTTGTACATAAAAATACATAGAAAATTACAAAAATAATTGCACAAAAAATAACGCACAATGCAATTAGGACACTCACACGAAAAACTGTAAACTGAAATTTACATACCAATATCTTCTTTATACAAGCTCAAAATTGACTGAACACACATCCGTTGTATTTAAAATAAAATTATTTGTCTAATTAAGATGTAAAAGTCGGCTCTTTAGTGTCCCATTATACTATGTATCTGTATATTTTATGCATATTTTTATTCATCATATTTTTACTCTTATTATGTTTTTAAATGATTATTTATATTATTTAAAATATATTAAAACTATAAATATAAAATAAAACCATTAAAAGTGCATTAAAATAAATAATAAATAAACTATATAGGTATACTATACCTATAATGTATATACATATATTTATTTAGGTATATAAATATAACCAAAAAATAAATAAAATATGTAAATATATATTTAATTATATTATAAATATATAAAATATATGCATATGATAATAAAATAAAATTATAAAATAAAAATAAAATACTTGAAATAGAGGTAAATATACATATGTATATACTTGTAAAACCTAACACATAATAAATAAGGTTATAAAAATAAATAAAAATATCCATAAAATAGTTTGAAAAATATGAAACATTTTTACGTTTTGAGTTTTAATTAATAAAATCATTTATTATTTATTATGGAATTAACACGCCTTTTAATTTTCTATTTTGTCCAATTAGGTCCTACGTGGACCAATAGGAGGTGAGATTTTGTTGGCCTGGGGGTCAACTGTACCCTCCAAGACTCTGAACTTGTGATGAATCTCCATTTCATTACCTTTATTCTTTCATTTTGGCCTTAAAATATATAGATAAATGCGTGTATATATCATTAATTTATGCAAAATAACACTTAATTATTGATCTATATACACTGTCTAAAATATTATATTTAACGCCAAATTAAAAGAATAGAGAAAAGAAAATAAAATAAAAAGAATGAAGTGTCAAAGATACTTACTGACCTTCGACCTCAAGATCCAGTCATCATTATAACTTGATCGACAAGGAATAAAGTATGGGGAGATAGGACAAATCACTGTACATTTTTTTGAGAGATGTGAGGGTGACATCCCGAGTTGGGATTCACCGCCTGTGAAATATATTACTTAAAAAATTAGCGTAGTACATTATCTGGAGGACCAGAAATTAAAATTACTACATTTTCTGGATAGAACCTCTGATTTTTTTAAAATGAGGTCGTTTCTTCTTACCCAAATCGCCCACAAAGCCGCAAAGGCCATCGTGCAGTCATGTGTTGAGTTGCCTCCTACCGATCTCACTGACCTCCCAAAATCATAAATGCTTCCACTTGATATTCAAGATTCTCCTATCTCCTGCCAAATCCGAGCCGATGATGGACACCTGAAGAACAAATGATCAGAGTCTTCAGTCTGCCCACCACACCTGTCGCACTGGGTATCCACACTGTCGAAGAGCCTTCCCCTCCTTGCTTTATCACACAGTCTACTCAGGCACCATAGGAAGACCTTAACCCTGCACAGAATCTTGCTAGCCCATATGATCTTCATATCTTGACATAGTTCTGTATCCGTGTCCGTCGAGGTCCCCTTGAACTCCATGTATGCCTTCTTCGTCGAGAACCTGCCACCATTCAACTCAAAATGGTCTCTTCCCTCATTGATGCAGTTTAGTGATGGCAACTCGGACCGCATTCTGACAAAATCTTCCAAACGTTGAGAAGAGAGATTCGACACAAACAGTGGATCCCTATTGAAGCGAAAAAATCAAGCGGTCGTACGGTTTCACAAGGCGAAACCGCAGTCGATGCGGTGACCGCTCGAAAATCCGAACTTCGAACAACAATTAACCCACGACAATCAAGTAAAGCCGTGAAAGTGTGTGGAGTTAAAATTTATTATAACTCTACAACAAGATGTGTATAGGTGCAAGTATGTGTAGAGGTCGAACACAGGGAGCAGACAGGTAGAACGGGGCACTAAGGCACAAAATGTGTGAATGTGATAAGTTGTCTATCTATGCTATTTTTTTGTGGGTTTTTAATTTTTTATATTTTTTATTTAATTTTTAATTTTATATTTTTGTATTTGGATTTTTTTAATTTCTGATTTTATATTTTCTTTTTATATCTTAAATATTTTTTTATTTTCTTTTTCAATATTGGAATATATGAACTATGTAATAAAAGGGAGAAAGAGATATTTATAAAAATAGATAAAAATGTTCAAAAATTAGCAAATAAAATATTTTTGGTCTTTTTATGATTTTCTACTGTTTTTGTGATTTTTGGGTATTTTTCCAAATATTTTTGATATTTTTAAAAGTCAAAATAAAGAAAACAGTGAATTAATTTGCTGGCCGAAATTAAAATGGGAATGAAAAATAGCAAACAGCATCAAAAATTTCCTAAATTAATTTTAAATTAAAGGTAACAAAACAAAGAAAATTCAGGAAAAGAAAACACAATTTTTGGATTTTTTTATGAATTTTATAAATTTTTATGAAGGTTTTTAGAGTTTTGTGATTTTTATGAGTTTTCTTTTGTAATTTTTAGTGAATTTTGGATTGAAGTTAAAACACACTAAAAGAAACAAAAAGTATTTTTTTGGGATTTTTCTGGAGTGTTTTAACATTTTTTATGGATTTTATAAGCTAGACAGTGCACAAAATAGATGTTTTTGATTTTTAATAAATATTAAAATGCAATAAATATGGAAAAAAATATGGCAAGATTCTAATATGAAACAGAGATCTAAACTAATTTTTGGGGATTTTTTTGGTTTTTATAGATGCGTGCAAAAATTACTAGAAGCATAAGGAAAAATCATGTTTGCAGGGGCATTTTTGTAATTAGGGTAGAAGGCGAGGGCCTGCGTGCAAAGTTTTCAGAAAGTATTCACTAATTAGCAAAGTTTGTAGACTAAGTTCAAAAACCTAGAACTGCACTGGTTTTACTGTAAATTACCCACCTAAGCACGTGCAATGCACGCGCCTGGGAAGGGTGTTTCTGTAAATAGCCAAAAATCCAGGGGCCAGATCGCAATTGTCCAAAAAGTTTTCTACTGAAATAATGAGTTCAAGGACTAAATGCTAAGAGTGAAAGTTCCGAGGTTATCGCCACAAAATGCCCAAGCACGCACGTGGATAGCACGTGCCTGGCGAGGACGTCTACGCAATTTGCCAAAAGCTCGCGGGGCCAAAATGCAAAATACACAAATAAAACAACTGCAGAAGAATGTTTGAAGAGTCTTGATTAAATACAAAAAGGACTAGGTGGATGTTGCAAAATACCCAGAATAAGGGGCGGCCACGGACGACGGATCTTCTCCCAATAATACACATGTCAAACGTAGGGCCCGCGATGCCCTTCGCAGCCGATGGCCGAGATTACAAGGTGCAATGATGATCGAACGGCCAGGGCGTGATTGAATCCAACGGATCCTATTAGAACTGGGGCTGACCTTTAATCCGACGGAGAGGAGGAGCACCGTAAGAACAGGGAGGAACTCGCGGAGGAGCGAGTTCTCCCAGCTCCGATCTTCCTCCCCCGCGGCTCGATGACGCTCCAAAATGCCCAAGCGTGCTCCTGCAGGCTGTCCCAAGGTGCTGGAGACTGCAGAAGGTTCCGGTGAAAGTCGGTGGGGGTCGCGCGAGGCTTCCGAAGCTCAATAGCTCCAGGTGCTTCGACACGGCATCCAAAATGAGCTCCATTCGATTCGAAGATGCCTGGTCCTGCAAGAGACGTTAGGGGGGTCGCGGGCAAAGTGCCGCGACCCTCCGGTGGGGGAAACGAAGTGGCGGATATGAAAAAGTGAGCTCGCCGGAGCTTGCTCCGGCGAGGTGGAAACGAGTTGCTCTTAATGGATTACGGGCGAAATGAAGTGCGAGATTAGGATGCTGCAGCTGCTAGGAGGGAAACTAAGTAAGAAACGTAAATGAACATGCGAACCTCAAGCCACAACGGCGATATGGACCTCACGGCCGAGCTTGGCCGGAGATGGTGGTGGAGCGCCTCCCGGCCACGCGCGGCCTACCTAGATGGTTGGAGGAGGCCCTGTCACGACCTCCAGTCCAGAACGTAAGAAGGAAGGGGGTAGCTAGGCCAAAGAAGGGTTCAAAGGCGGGAGGAAAGATTTGGGGGTTGTTTGAAAAAGTGGCCGAGGCGTGAAGTTCAAGGAGGAATCACGGGTGCTGTGATGATGCTCGGCCCGAGATAAAGCTAGGGCGTGTAAGATCAATAGTAGGGCTACAATTCTCGTGAAGACATCGACCTCAAACGGTGAAAGACGTGATCTCCAAAAATCGGAGAAAACGCCAAAAAAAACAACTCTGCCAATGAACATGCTGAGGTCAGAGAGTTGACCGCGGGTCAACTCTCCAGCCCCCCTGGTTGGTCCACGTGGACCAACCAGGAAAAAGCCTGAAAAAATGATTTAAAATTCATTTTAAAATAGTAAACTATTTTTTTAATTTTAGGTTATTAAATAAAAAATATTTCTAATTTTATAAATTATTTTATGATAATTTTTATTTATTTTTAGGAGGTATAATTTTATAAGTTGCCTTTTATCCCCTTTATAGGTATAATATTTGTATATTTTATTCTTTTATTTGTATTTTGTATTTTTAATTTCTTTAATTTTATTTAGTATTTTATAAAATTATAAAATACTTTTATACACATAAATATATTTTTATTTTATTTTTCTGACATGTTTTGTATATTTAATAAAATATAAATAGGTTTTGTGTAGGTAAGAGTATAGGTAGTATACCTATGTATCACATATGTAAGTATTTTATTTTGAGTTTTATTTAGGTTTTTATTCCAATTTTAATGTAAATAATTATTATAAGTAATATTTACAAAATTATAAAAATATAAAAATACAAAAATAATGAATAAAGAATAAATTGAATATTTTAATCAGTACAACTATACAATGTGGGTCCAAAACTCAACTTTCAAACCGTAGCTCCGCCAAATGTGAAACCACCGCCATTAAATAGATTATTTTATTCTATATACAATTAAAGGTGAGTTTGCTGCATTTGGTGTTTTCATTTGTGAGATACGGGTCTGGGAAGTTGAGATTCTGGATTTTTATTCAGACCAGAACTTTTTATCTGTGCATTATTTTTCAGTGAAATCAATTTTGTATTTTTCTTTATTAAATTATCTACAACTTTCATGTACAAAGTTTCTTTGTTTGATGTATAAAAAGTGGAACCAAAAATAGGTCCAAAAATGAATAAAGAATGCATGAAATAAATAGGTATTTTGACTGTATTCTAGCCCTTATCTCCCCCTACTTTATTCCTTGTCGACCTAGTCATCGAGATGCCTAGGTCTCGGGGTTTCGGGTCATAAAATATTTACAATATTTTATTCTTTTTATTTTCTTTTCTTTATTCTATAATTTTGGCATTAAAAACCGCATTTTATACAATATTTACACACATATACATGAATGCTAAAATGCATGAATTAAGCCTATTTACACGCATTTACTAGGGTTTTTAAGGCCAAAATGATAGAATAAAGATGATGAAACGTAGATTCATCATCCCCCTATACTTGCCTTTGCTAGTCCCTAGCAAACACTTATGCAATAAGTGCAGAATAGAAAAATAAAGAAAAGAAAAAGAATAAGGTGGATTAAGTGTAATTATCAAACTTGTCTTCACAAAATCAAAGTTTGGAGCTTAAGTCGGACCTTTGGAGTTTTAGTGCGAGCGGAACCTTATTGAGAATCGAATTTGAAATTCAACAGTCCCTGAGAATCCCAAAACTCTGTCCAAGTCTCCTCAATAGCCAGGTCAGAAATATCTCAACTCATATGCAAACCCTTACGACTATGAATCTGACTCGTACGGTGTAAGTGATGTTGGCTCTCCCCAACTAGAATGACAAAGAAACTGACTTCTCCAGTACGACAACCCAATGATTCCCCAATCCAACAACTCCATCCTTGAGGAGCGGGGTATTCCCTTCTAAGTTCAAGTGGCAACCAGCTCAAGAGGAGGGGGTGAAGAGAAGAATGGACGGTAGCGAGTGTAGCTACCTATCCTAGGATGCAAGACCAGTGTAGTCAAGTCATCCAGCTGCAGGCTCACATGATTTGACTTTGATGCTCAAGCTTGGTTATTGACTTTGTACATACTTGCAGGCTTTTTATTTTTGTACATGCCTGGACCCTTTTTTTTTGAAATACTATATACAGCATCATTTACATAAGGAGTTTTTCCTCTTGAGCCAGTAGACTATCCCTCTTTTGAAGCTGTATTGCAACCCACAGCCTCCTGTCTTTAGACTTCCTAATCATTGAACGGGTTGGGGTGCACTTCCCTCCCTAGAGGAGGACAAATGTTTCCACTTGTGTGCTTTTCATACCGGTAAATCCAATCCCCTCACCACTCCAACAGAGTTGAGCCATGTGAAAGGTGCAGGTGTCCAAGTTAGGTCATTATCAACAAGAGTCGTGCGTGTGCTCCGAAATATTCTACTTAGGCAGTCAAGAATCCATTGAACTAAGTCTCGTGATCCTCAAAGAATTAAGTCAACTAGACCTGAAGTACCTCAAATCCAGTTCCTATAAGGTTCCTGTTATTAGGTAGATTTTAAGGTCCAATCAAGCTCCAATCTCCATATTTTACTTAGACTTGTTCAACTCTCAAACTCAATCCGAAAAATGCGAATGCTATGCAATGCAATGCAGAAAATATTTTTGTGATGTAATTTTTCAAAGATTTTGAACTTTTTATGGATTTTTGAAAAGATGATGATGATGCATATGTAGATGCTTTTTTTGTATTTTTCAAAAAGGTTTTTCAAATGTTTTTGGATTTTAATTTTGCAAATGTTTTTGGGATTTTTGAAAATAAAAAGATTTTGGCTGAAAACAAGGTTAAAAATATGTACACAGGAGTGCTTCTTATATCTACAAGAAGTGGATTTTAAGAATTTACAAGGGTAAGTGGTCAATTTTATAAGTATATATAGTGGATTTTGGTGTGATGCAAATGCTCCTCAAACTTATTTGACACAAGCTTTTTCACATAATTTTTGAAAACTATAGTCCAAAATAATTTTTACAAACATTTTACAAACATGTACACACATTTGAAAATCATTTTGCAAAGGCTTTCAAAACAGTATCTATATATTTTTCAAATATTTTGCAACCATTTTTCAAACCATTTGCAAATCATTTTTCAAACATTTTTATTTCACACAAAGAAAGTAAATTTTTACAAATCACACATTTTTACATAGGTTGAAAACATGTAACAAAATATTTTTAAAATAGTTTTCAATAAATGTTCACGAAGATTTTCAAACTATTTTTCAAACATTTTGCAAAAAATATTTTCACCTGATTTATTAATCAGTAAATACACAAAGAATTTGAGGAACAAACCACCTTTTTATTAATGATTTTAGTGATTTTTAAAGAATTTTTAGCCATATTTATAGAAGCATACGAAAGTACGATTTATGGCTAAAGTATATACGCAGTATATACGACTCCCCTATACTTAGCTTGAGCTATGTCCTCATAGATCAGAGAGAAAAGAGGAGACATAACTCGTACTGAGTATAGGAAAATCTAAAGAATAAAGGAATACAGAGATGAATGAACGAATGAGAAGTTGACCGTCCCCCTTGATGAATCTACGTTTCATCATCTTTATTCTATCATTTTGGCCTTAAAAACCCTAGTAAATGCGTGTAAATAGACCTAATTCATGCATTTTAGCATTCATGTATATGTGTATAAATACTGTATAAAATGCGGTTTTTAAAAGCCAAAATTATAGAATAAAGAAAAGAAAAGAAAAAGAATAAAATATTGTAAATATTTTATGACCCGAAACCCCGAGGCCTAGGCATCTTGATGAATAGGTCGACAAGGAATAAAGTAGGGGGAGATTAGGGCCAAACTACAAACACAAATTCCTTTTTATTTTATTTTATTCATTCTTTATTCATTTTGGGACCTATTTTTGGTTCCACTTTTTATACATCAAATAAAGAAACTTTGTACATGAAAGTAGATAATTTAATAAAGAAAAATAAAAATTGATTTCACAGAAACGAATGTACAGATAAAAAGTTATGGTCTGAATAAAAATCCAGAATCCAAACTTCCCAGACCCGTATCTCATAAATGAAAACTCCAAATGCAGCATACTCACCTTTAATTGTATATAGAATAAAATAAGCTATTTAATAGCGGTGGTTTCTCTTTTGGCAGAGCTACGGTTTGAAAGTTGAGTTTTGGACCCACCTTGTATAGCTGTACTGATTAAAATATTCAATTTATTATTTATTCATTATTCTTATATTTTTATATTTTTATAATTATGTAAATATTATTATAATAACTATGTGCATTAAAATTAAAATAAAAATGCAAAGAAAAAAAAAATTAAAAATAAACTTATATAGATTATACAAGTATTATACCTATATATATACCTATACAAAACATACTTGTATTTTATTAAATATACAAGACATATCAGAAAAATGAAATAAAAATATATTTGAGTATACAAAAGTATTTTATAATTTTAGAAAATATTAAATAAAAATCATAAAAATAAAATACACAGAATAAAAATAAAGTAATAAAGTATATAGATATTATACCTATATAGGGGTATAAAAGCAACTTGTAAAAATATACCTCGTAAAAATAATTAAAAATAAGAATAAAATGCTTCATAAAAAATAAACAATTTTTATTTTATAATTAAAAGTTAAATAATTCGTTTACTATTTTTAAATTAATTAATAGAACATTTTTCCAGGGTTTTTCCTGGTTGGTCCACGTGGACCAACCAGGAGGTCAGGACTGTTGACCAAGGTCAACAGTCTGACCTACCCCCCTTAGCCTCTGCCTACCTCATTTTTTGCTCGCTTTTGCGGATTTATCGAGGTCACATCTTACATCTTTTCGTGAAATTTTCTCTGCAAAATCGTTCCCCTACCATCTCTCTTACTCACCCTAAGTTCTTCTTGGGCTGAGGACCACTGCATCGTGCCAGATCTCTCGTTCTTCATGCCGCTCCGTCAACGTGTACAAAAGACCCCCCAATCCTCCCTTTGATTTTCGAACCACTTTTGGACCAGCTTAGACATCCGGATGTGGGTAGGGACGTGCTTCGGTGACAGGGGAGCCATTCCACACCTTCGTTGAGGTACGGCGAAGGTCTGAAGGTGCGATTCCAACCCATCTTCGGCGTGCGGCCGTCGAGGTTCTTCCTTGGGCTCTACAGGCCTCGAGGTCTTTCTTCTTCATTTTTCTTGTGTAGTTTAACTCCTGGTAGCTGTAGCTTCATTTCCCCGCCGTTAATTTCGAGCCATAACCACTTTTCCACCAAATACACCTCTCGCCGGAGTTTGCTCCGGCGAGCCATCAACTCTCATCGTTTCCCACCATTTTTGCCACCTGGAGGTGCTCGGCATTTTGCCCGAGCCCTCCCTAACCTTTTTGCAGGTCGCAGGAGGCAGAAGACCCCATCTGGGGGGTCGATTTTGAGAAATCGTGGTACCTGGGCCCCCTTGTCGTCTCCAGCCTCGAGGTGGCGTTCCGGTGCTTGCCATACCTTTTTGGCGCCACCTCCGGGTTGGGGATCCTCCCAGGAACGACACAGGCCAACGTTGGACCTCAGATAGCTCCGGAGAGGGAAGAGAACGCTCGGAGAAGATCCCCCTCGCCGCTGTGCTTCCGTGTTCATCCAACGGGGCTCCCAGCCGTTGATCTGCCCCTGTTCTTCCAGCATCCCCAGGCTCGTCCGATCGTTCGAGTCCAGCAGCCGTTGATCGTCGCTGTTGATCTAATCCTGACCGACGGATTGCGAAGCGTCATCGTGAGCCCGCGAGCCGCCACGTGGCAAGTTGGAGAAGGAGAACCCTCGGATCGCCTCTGCTGGGTATTTTGCACACCTTCCCCAGCACTTTTGTGTATTTATTATTCATGACCAAAACTTTCATTTGCATTTATTATGTTTATGTAAAATTTGTGCGTAGCCCCCCGAGCTTTAGACTATTACAATCGAGCCCCTGCCAGGCACGTGCCCATCACGTGCACCTTGGCGTTTTTGCAGGGTACCCCCCGGGGTTTTTGCTTATTAAAGGCTAATTCCAAAACGTTCAGTTGCAGTTTAAAACTTTCTGGCGATTTTGCTTTTACACCCTCGACTTTTGTGATATTACATTTGTACCCCTGACTAGGGCGCGTGCTTTGGCATGTGATCTTGGTGGGTATTTTGCGCGGAAAGGGTTGCAAGTTTTGTAATTTAATTTTGGTCCAGAAAATATTTTAGTCAGTTCAAAACTTTTGTGAAAATTGCATGCGTGCCCCTGACTTTTCTGATTATTACATAAATGCCCCTGCCAGGCCCTTAACTTGTGCTTGCTAGATCTATTTATTTAGGGCCTTGTTTTAATTCCAAAAATTCTCGAAAAATAGACTTAAGCTCCTGTGTGCTTGCTCTTTGACGCTATATTTTTTATTTTTAATTTTATTTTTTTATATTTATTAAAAAATCAAAAACATGCTTTTTATTTACTGTCTAGTGTAGAAAATACCAAAAAAATATTAAAATACCTCGGAAAATTCCAAAAACAATCCCTAGTGTGTCTTTTAACCTATTTTAGTGTCAGTCCAAAAATCACTAAAAATCTCAAAGGAAAAACCTTAAAAATTCAAAAATACTCAGAAACTTCAAAAAAATATATAAAATCAAAGAAAACTCCAAAAATTACAAACTCAGTTCCTGTTTACTCTATATTTCATTCTCTTTATTTGAAAATTAGTGTGAAAAACTTTGGTTGTTGTTTGCTAATTTTAATTCCCATTTTACCCCCAGCCAGTACCTTGTCCACCGTTTGATTTATTTCAGTGTTTAAAAATACCAAAAACACCTTGAAAAATACACAAAAATCACAAAAATAGTAAAAAAAATCCTAAAATTATCAAAAGCATTTTATTTGTGAATTTTTGGTTATTTTAGATTATTTTTATAAATATTCTATCTTCCTTTTTCTTACATTGTCTTATTTTCCAATATTAAATAAATATATATATAATATAAATTATAAACATAAGAAAATTAAAAATCAAATACAAAATTAAAAATTAAAAAAAATTAACAAAAAAAAAATTAAAAACCCATAAAAATTCCTTTGATTGCTTGCTTAGTGTAGACTTCACACACATTCACTTGTGCACCAGTATTTGAATTACCCTGCTTGCTCCCTGTGATCGAACTCTCTGCATACTTGCCCTTTACATCATTTGTGCAGAGTTAAAAATAAATTTTAACTCCACATTTATTTCTAATTGTTGATCTTTAGTGTGGGTTAATTGTTGATTAAATACGAGGTTCATTTGAGGGTCGCCACAGCGACGGTCGTCTCCGCCTTGTGTGAGACACCATTTAGGCTCTCTTGAATTTCGTGTTTATCAAATGGCGCCGTTGCCGAGGAGCAACATCGCGTAGGTCTTATTTTTGTTGTGTTGTGATCCTTGTCTACATTTTTGCTTTCTTTATTTGCTCACTTATTTGATCTTATTGCTTGACTTGTCTAATCACTCTTCCTTGTTGACTTTGTGCGAGGAACCGTGGATCGAGGGAGACGCTCTACCTTGGGCGTCGGTGCACCCACGTGAAGGCAGCATGAGACTTCTGACCTAGCATCAAAGAAGGCAGGGAGGACTTGAGAAGACAGTCGTGTTTTGAGCACTTTTTTGTGTTGTATTTATTTTGTAATTTGTAGTGAGAGAGAGACCTTTATTTATTGTAATAATACAGGTACCCCCGGACATTAGACTCTCGAGCCTAATTTCCAAGTGATTGTTCACTTGGGGGCTCGCCGCGGTTTTTGTCGGCTTTTCACGCATTCTTTTTATTTTGTTTTGCTTTTCGATTTTATTTATTCTGTGTGATTGAGCCCCTAGTTTTAGGATTGCTTGCGATAAACTAAGGCCAAACACCTAATATTTTGCATGTGCCTATAGTTTCGTTTGGACTTAGTCAAATTTTAAACAGTTGATCATCACCTTCAATCCGCCGCGCCGCGAGCTCTCCCCGCAAAGCACTTTCTCCTAAAATCAAGTGTGTTGAGCAGAGGAGGGGTGAGCCTAGACCGGACTCTAGGGTTGAGGATTGGTGGTCAACTTGTGGTTCTTCCCGCTAATAGCAATTTCTGAAACTTAGGGCGATTTCATCGGCTTGCATTTGCATATAGATAGGTTTCAATTCTGCTAAGCATCTTTGCATGTAGAGTGCTGGAGGCAAGGTGAGCATTTCTCTTTAGCATACATCATCGTTTTTGCCGCTTGCATTGCTTTTCCGACTCTCCCTCTGATTTTGATCACCTAGGTGCTAAGTGGAATTGACTCCTCATTAGGCGTGTGCATTTCTCACTAAAAATCCAAAAAAAGTGATAATCAATAAAATCGGGACTGCTAATTTTACTTGACCCTAAAATCGATCAAAAAGAAACATCTTGTATTGGGGCGAGTAATCCCCTCATTGTCTTCGTTTTACATTGCTCGCGCACACGCTAAGGATTAGTGCCCAAATCCCATCTCAGCCCCCTAAGTGTGTGTGCAATCTTTGACTTCTCACCTAGCTCTAAACAGACAAGATAAAAAGACTGTATTTTCGGTCTCTACTGAGTTGAGTAGGTGAATTGAGGGTTTGCATTGTTTTTATTTTATTTTTGTCTGTGATTGTCTTGTGTGTGTCCTAGATCATCTCTGCGCATTTGCGCCTTCTTCTTCACTCTCTTGACTTGACCTTCATGCTCTCCCGAATCATTTCCTTTTGATTTCGAGATGGATCCCTGGAGTGCATTTTATCCGGACTTTGCGGACCACTCGCTCGCTCCAGCCGATCCACCTCCCTTTTATCAGGAGGATCCTCCTCCTATTTTTTCTGATTTTTGTACATACCCGCCTCAGCCACAGTATCACGACTCGGACTTCTACCCACCTCCATCCCCACCTGTGTATTATCCACCTCCACCGTCACATCCACCCGAGTCTGACCTGATGGAGTCACCTCCCTCGATTTCTATGAGTGATATCTTGAATCGGATGACAAAGCGCATTGATTTGATAAATGATGATATTGCTTTCTTGAGGAAGAATCAGATTAATGCTCCTTTCGTCGGGAATACGGCTTCACTTGTAGGTGATCATGGGAGCTTGCAATCGCTAAAACTACAAAAAATGAGAAAAATTTAAAAGACCAAAAAGATTTCGGGAGACACGTGGTTGATCAATATTTTGCGGAGAGAGTCCACTTGCCAGAACCCTGGACCACACATGCATTCACACCCAGTCCCACCTTTGACCCCAAGGATGCCGCTGTACATACTGCTCTTGGCATGCCTCGTGTATATGCTGATTCTGACTTCCTCCCTTGTATGGAGGAAGTCCAAAAATTCAAAAAAATGTTATCTGAACCCGAAGTGGTGGCTACTATTCATGAGATTATCCGTGCCCCACTTCAGCAGGCCATGACCCAATTATCTGCTCCTCTTCCCAAGAAGAGAAAGCGGAGGAGCAGATCTGAGCGTCACATTCTGACCATGGCCACTGCCCTCGCCATCACACACCGTCCCATTCCCAAGAAGAAGAACACAACTACACCTTTCATCACTTGCACAATCTCTGACTATACTTGTGATCGCACTCTCCTAGATGGCGATGCGTCTATTAGCATACTACCCTTCTCGCTGGTACAGTCTCTTCACTTAGGGACTCTCAAGAAGACCAGGATGATCGTTCAGTTTGCTGATGGATCTATCAAGAGGCCGAAGGGTATCCTTGAAAACGCCGTCATTTCTATTCAGGGCACGAACCACCATGTTGATTTTGTCGTGTTGCCCATGGAGAGCTCCACAGGGGAGCCGTCTCCAATCATCCTGGGACGACCATTCCTCGCCTCTGCGAGGGTCGTTATTGATTACGGATCAGGAGAGATTCGCTTCCGTCCTGTTGACGAGAGCAAAGTGGCGATCACCGCACCCACAGTTGATCAGAGACCTGCACCTGATGCACTTTTACCGATCATAGCTGACTCTGAGGCTTGTGACCGATCTGATGATATTCGAGATGCTTCCTTAGCGACCATTGATGAGACCCGACGGATCCCCCGAAAGGGGAGGAAGTCGGAAAGCACGGACCTCACTGATCCTCCTCCTGGTGTATGGCGATGTGTTGATGAGATCCAGAGCATTTATGTGATTGAACCATTTGAGCGGAGGGCAGATACCAAGATGATTGAGGACGTTTATGATGTTGCCCATTATTTTGAGAGACCTCATAAGGAGACGGGTGACCTAGGTAAGACGAGAAAGGACGGACCTGGTTTGACTACTTCCACTGATATGTCCGTTCCTGGCCCTTCACAAGTAAAGATGATTGAGGTCGGTTATGACGCTCCCATTTATTTTGATAAATTCAGACCTCTTGTTGAAGACAGTGATTCAGGTGAGACTCTTGAGGACGATCTGAGTTCGTATACTTCCACTGATGACTTCGTTCCTTTTGATTTTGACCTGGACGAGGACTCGCAGGACGACTCCGATTACACTTCTTCAGTGGATGACGAGTTTGTCCCATTTCACTTTGATATCTGCGAGACTTCCAAGGCCGGACCTAGTCGTACTTCTTCCACTCACCCGTCTGCGCCTTCACACCATAGGACCACCAAGGGAGAACCTGGCCATACTGCTTCCATTGATCAGTTCGTCCCTTTCCGTTTTGATTCCACTGAGGGCCTTCACCGTGTCGACCCTGATCGGCTTCCGTCCACTGTGGACCCCGATGTCGACATACACCATCCTAGATCTTTCCCTCAGCGGTCTCGCAAGAAGGTTAGCTTTCGGCCTTCTTGATCATATGTACATCCACCTCTGTTGTACATTCTCCTTTGTTCATCTCTTTCTATCCCTCGTTTTTACTCGTCCACCCATTCTCGTGTCTGCCTTGCTTAGGACGTACTTTGTCCTAAGTATAGGGGGGTGAACGAGTCGAGTGTTCATTCTTCGTTTCGTGTGATCACTCCTGTTGTTGCCTATACTTAGGGCTTCTTTTACCCTAAGTATAGGGGGAGTGATGCGTACATCCTCACGATCTCTTCGTCTATCTTTATCTCCTTTTCTTCTTTTCTTCTTTTCTTCTTTTCCTCTTCTATCTTCTTCATCTATCAAAAAGGTGCCGGCCCTTGTAGACAGTTTTCCATACTTAGGACACACCTTGTCCTAAGTATAGGGGGGTGTGCACCCCAAGTTTTAATTCATTTCGATCCTCTCCATTGTCTCCTTTTCTTGTCTATACTTAGGGTTATTTTACCCTAAGTATATGGGGAGACAATCCGAGTACGATCTGTTCATTCCCACCCTTGACCCTCCCTACGTTGTGTACAGTCTGCTATACTTAGGATTATTTGATCCTAAGTATAGGGGGGACGGTCAACTTTTTATTGGTTCATTCCTTTATTCTTTAGGCTTGTCTATACTTAGTACGAGTTATGTCTTCTCTTTTCTCTCCGATCTATGAGGACATAGCTCAAGCTAAGTATAACGGGTTGGAATATACTACGTATATACTTTAGCCATAACTCGTACTTTCGTATTTTCTTAATAAATATGGCAAATAATTCTTTAAATAATTCTTTAAAATCCTTAATAAAAAGGTGTTTTGTTCCTCAAATTCTTTTGTATTTACTGATTAATAAATCAGGTGAAAATGTTTTTTTGCAAAATGTTTGAAAAATAGTTTGAAAATCTTTGTGAACATCTATTGAAAACTATTTTGAAAATATTTTGTTATATGTTTTCAACCTGTGTAAAAATGTGTGATTTGTAAAATTTCTTTTCTTTGTGTGAAATAAAATGTTTGAAAAATGATTTGCAAATGGTTTGAAAAATGGTTGCAAAAATGTTTTGAAAAATCTATCTATACTGTTTGAAAAACCTTTGCAAAATGATTTTCAAATGTGTGTATATGTTTGTAAAATGTTTGTAAAAACTATTTTGGACTATAGTTTTCAAAAATTGTGTGAAAAGCTTGTGTCAAGTAAGTTCGAGGAATACATACATCACACTAAAATCCACTATATATATGTATAAAACTGACCACTTACCCTTGTAAATTCTTAAAATCCACTTCTTGTAAATATAAGAAGCACTCCCGTGTACATATTTTAACCTAATTTTCAGCCAAGGACTTTTTGTTTTCAAAAATCCCAATAAACATTTGCAAAACTAAAATCCAAAAACATCTGAAAAATCTTTTTGAAAAAATACAAAAAAATGCATGCATCATCTTTTCAAAAATCCGTAAAAAGTTCAAAATCTTTGAAAATTACATCACAAAAATATTTTCTACATCGCATTGCATAGCATGAGTATTTTTCGGATAGACTTTGATAGTTGAACAAGTCTAAGTAAAATCCGGAGATTGGAGCTTGATTAGACCTTAAAATCTACCTAATAACAGGAACCTTATAGGAACTGGGTTTGAGGTACTTCAGGTCTAGTTGACTTAATTCTTTGAGGATCATGAGACTTGATTCAATGGATTCTTGACTGCCTAAGTAGAGTATTTCGGAGCACACGCACGACTCTTGTTGATAATGACCTAACTTGGACACCTGCACCTTTCACATGACTCAACTCAGTTGGAGTGGTGAGGGGATTGGATTTGCCGGTATGAGACGCACACAAGTGGAAATATTTGTCCTCCTCTAGGGAGGGAAGTGCACCCCAACCCGTCCAGTGATTAGGAAGTCTAAAGACAGGAGGCTGTGGGTTGCAATAAAGCTTCAAAAGAGGGATAGTCTACTGGCTCAAGAGGAAAAACTCCTTATGTAAATGCTGTTGTATATAGTATTTCAAAAAAAAAGTTCAGGCATGTACAAAAATAAAAAGCCTGCAAAGTATATGAATATGTTGTATAGAAAATAAGCAAGCTTGAGCATCAAAGTCATATCATGTGAGCCTGCAGCAGGATGACTTGACTACACTGGTCTTGCATCCCAGGATAGGTAGCTACACTGGCTACCATCCATTCTTCTCTTCACCCCCTCCTCTTGAGCTGGTTGCCACTTGAACTTAGAAGGGAATACCCCGCTCCTCGAGGATGGAGTTGTTGAATTGGGGAATCATTGGGTTGTCGTACTGGAGAAGTCAGTTTCTTTGTCATTCTAGTTGGGGAGAGCCACCATCACTTACACTTTACGAGTCAGATTCATAGTCATAAGAGTTTGCGTATGAATTGAGATATTTCTGACCTGGCTATTGAGGAGACTTGAGCAGAGTTTTGGGATTCTCGGGGACTGTTGGATTTCAAATTCGGTTCTCAATAAGGTTCCGCCCGCACTAAAATTCCAAAGGTCTGACTTAAGCTCCAAACTTTGATTTTGTGAAGACAAGTTTGATAATTGCACTTAATCCACCTTCTTCTTTTTCTTTTCTTTGTTTTTCTTTCTGCACTTATTGCATAAGTGTTTGCTAGGGACTAGCAAAGGCAAGTATAGGGGGATGATGAATCTACGTTTCATCATCTTTATTCTATCATTTTGGCCTTAAAAACCCTAGTAAATGCGTGTAAATAGGCCTAATTCATGCATTTTAGCATTCATGTATATGTGTATAAATACTGTATAAAATGCAGTTTTTAAAAGCCAAAATTATAGAATGCAGTTTTTAAAATGCAGTTTTTAAAAGCCAAAATTATAGAATAAAGAAAAGAAAAGAAAAAGAATAAAATATTGTAAATATTTTATGACCCGAAACCCCGAGACCTAGGCATCTTGATGAATAGGTCGACAAGGAATAAAGTAGGGGGAGATAAGGGCCAAACTACAAACACAAATTCCTTTTTATTTTATTCATTCTTTATTCATTTTAGGTCCTATTTTTGGTTCCACTTTTTATACATCAAATAAAGAAATTTTGTACATGAAAGTTGTAGATAATTTAATAAAGAAAAATACAAAATTGATTTCACAGAAAAAGAATGTACAGATAAAAAGTTATGGTCTGAATAAAAATCCAGAATCCAAACTCCCAGACCCGTATCTCATAAATGAAAACTCCAAATGCAGCATACTCACCTTTAATTGCATATAGAATAAAATAAGCTATTTAATAGCGGTGGTTTCGCTTTTGGCAGAGCTGCGGTTTGAAAGTTGAGTTTTGGACCCACCATGTATAGTTGTACTGATTAAAATATTCAATTTATTATTTATTCATTATTCTTATATTTTTATATTTTTATAATTATGTAAATATTACTTATAATAACTATGTGCATTAAAATTAGAATAAAAATGCAAAGAAAAATAAAATTAAAAATAAACTTATATAGATTATACAGGTATTATACCTATATATACCTATACAAAACATACTTGTATTTTATTAAATATACAAGACATATCAGAAAAATGAAATAAAAATATATTTGAGTATACAAAAGTATTTTATAATTTTAGAAAATATTAAATAAAAATCATAAAAATAAAATACACAGGATAAAAATAAAGTAATAAAGTATATAGATATTATACCTATATAGGGGTATAAAAGCAACTTGTAAAAATATACCTCGTAAAAATAATTAAAAATAAGAATAAAATACTTCATAAAAAAATAAACAATTTTTATTTTATAATTAAAAGTCAAATAATTCATTTACTATTTTTAAATTAATTAATAGAACATTTTTTCCAGGGTTTTTCCTGGTTGGTCCATGTGGACCAACCAGGAGGTCAGGACTGTTGACCAAGGTCAACAGTCTGACCTACCCCCCCTTAGCCTCTGCCTACCTCGTTTTTCGCCCGCTTTTGCGGATTTATCGAGGTCGCATCTTACATCTTTTCGCGAAATTTTCTTCTGCAAAATCGTTCCCCTACCATCTCTCTTACTCGCCCTGTGTTCTTCTTGGGCTGAGGACCACTGCATCGTGCCAGATCTCTCGTTCTTCACGCCGCTCTGTTAATGTGTACAAAAGACCCCCCAGTCCTCCCTTTGATTTTCGAACCACTTTTGGACCAGCTTAGACATCCGGATGCGGGTAGGGACGTGCTCCGGTGACAGGGGAGCCATTCCACACCTCCGTTGAGGTACGGCGAAGGTCTGAAGGTGCGATTCTAGCCCATCTCCGGCGTGCGTCCGTCGAGGTTCTTCCTTGGGCTCTACAGCCCTTGAGGTCTTTCTTCTTCATTTTTCTTGTGTAGTTTAACTCCTGGTAGCTGTAGCTTCATTTCCTCGCCGTTAATTTCGAGCCATAACCACTTTTCCACCAAATAAACCTCTCGCCAGAGTTTGCTCCGGCGAGCCATCAACTCTCATCGTTTCCCACCATTTTTGCCACCTGGAGGTGCTCGGCATTTTGCCCGAGCCCTCCCTAACCTTTTTGCAGGTCGCGGGAGGCAGAAGACCCCATCTGGGGGGTTGATTTTGAGGAACCGTGGTACCTGGGACCCCTTGTCGTCTCCAGCCTCGCGGTGGCGTTCCAGTGCTTGCCGTACCTTTTTGGCGCCACCTCCGGGTTGGGGATCCTCCCAGGAACGACGTAGGCCAACGTTGGACCTCAGATAGCTCTGGAGAGGGAAGAGAACGCTCGGAGAAGATCCCCCTCGCCGCTGTGCTTCCGTGTTCATCCAACGGGGCTCCCAGCCGTTGATCTGCCCCTGTTCTTCCAGCGTCCCCAGGCGTCGTCCGATCGTTCGAGTCCAGCAGCCGTTGATCGTCGCTGTTGATCTAATCCTGACCGACGGATTGCGAAGCGTCATCGTGAGCCCGCGAGCCGCCACGTGGCAAGTGGGAGAAGGAGAACCCTCGGATCGCCTTTGCTGGGTATTTTGCACACCTTCCCCAGCACTTTTGTGTATTTATTATTCACGACCAAAACTTTCATTTGCATTTATTATGTTTATGTAAAATTTGTGCATAGCCCCCCGAGCTTTAGACTATTACAATCGAGCCCCTACCAGGCGCGTGCCCATCACGCGCGCCTTGGCGTTTTTGCAGGGTACCCCCCGGGGTTTTTGCTTATTAAAGGTTAATTCCAAAACGTTCAGTTGCAGTTTAAAACTTTCTGGCCATTTTGCTTTTACACCCCCGACTTTTGTGATATTACATTTGTACCCCTAACTGGGGCGCGTGCTTTGGCATGTGATCTTGGTGGGTATTTTGCGCGGAAAGGGTTGCAAGTTTTGTAATTTAATTTTGGTCCAGAAAATATTTTAGTCAGTTCAAAACTTTTGCGAAAATTGCAGGCGTGCCCCTGACTTTTCTGATTATTACATAAATGCCCTTGCCAGGCCCTTAACTTGTGCTTGCTAGATCTATTTATTTAGGGCCATGTTTTAATTCCAAAAATTCTCGAAAAATATACTTAAGCTCCTGTGTGCTTGCTCTTCGACGCTATGTTTTTTATTTTTAATTTTATTGCTTTTTTATATTTATTAAAAATCAAAAACATGCTTTTTATTTACTGTTTAGTGTAGAAAATACCAAAAAAATATTAAAATACCTCGAAAAATTCAAAAAAAATTCCGTAGTGTGTCTTTTAACCTATTTTAGTGTCAGTCCAAAAATCACTAAAAATCTCAAAGGAAAACCTTAAAAATTTAAAAATACTCAAAAACTTCAAAAAAAATATAAAATCAAAGAAAACTCCAAAAATTACAAACTCAGTTCCTGTTTACTCTATATTTCATTCTCTTTATTTGAAAATTAGTGTGAAAAATTTTGGTTGTTGTTTGCTAATTTTAATTCCCATTTTACCCCCAGCCAGTACCTTGTCCACTATTTGATTTATTTCAGTGTTTAAAAATACCAAAAACACCTTGAAAATACCCAAAAATCACAACAACAGTAAAAAATCCTAAAAATATCAAAAGCATTTTATTTCTGAATTTTTGGTTATTTTAGCTTATTTTTATAAATATTCTATCTTCCTTTTTCTTACATTGTCTTATTTTCCAATATTAAAAAAAACATATATATAAAATATAAATTATAAACATTAGAAAATTAAAAATCAAATACAAAATTAAAAATTAAAAAAAATCTAATAAAAAAATTAAAAACCCACAAAAATTCCTTTGATTGCTTGCTTAGTGTAGACTTCACACACATTCACTTGTGCACCAATATTTGAATTACCCTGCTTGCTCCCTGTGATCGAACTCTCTGCATACTTGCCCTTTACATCATTTGTGCAATGTTAAAAAATAATTTTAACTCCACATTTATTTCTAATTGTTGATTGATAAACACAGATTTCGACGGTCTTAAGTTCAACACAAAGCGTGAACTCAGTCGCAGTGTCGACCAATCAAAATCCGAATTTAATCAACAATTAACCCACACTAAGATCAATAAATTAGAAACAATGTGGAGTTAAAATTTATTTTTAACTCTGCACAAATGATGTAAAGGGCAAGTATGCAGAGAGTTCGAACACAGGGAGCAAACAGTATAGCTCAAGCAATTAAATGCACAAGTGAGTGTGTGTGCGGAGTGTCTACACTAAGCAAGCAATCAAAGCAATTGTTGTGGGTTTTTAATTATTTTTTTTTCTTTAATTTAATTTTTAATTTTGTATTTTGATTTTTGATTTTCTAATTTTTATATTTTATACTTTATATATTTTTTTTAATATTGGGAAGTAAAGGCAATATAATAAAAGGCAAGGTAGAATATTAATAAAAATGCACAAAAATACTCAAAAATCCAGAAATGAAATGTTTTTGGTCTTTTTAATATTTTTTACTATTTTTGTGATTTTTGGGGATTTTTCTAGGTGTTTTTGGGATTTTTAAAAGCTGAAATAAGAGAAAACAGTGCAAACAAGGCTGGCTGTGAGTAAAATGTAATTTAAAAATAGCAACCAGTAGCAAAAATATTTCACACTATTTTTCTAATAAAAGTAACAAAATAAGGAAGAAACAGAAGCTAAGTTTACAATTTTTGGTTTTTTCTACTATTTTCTATATTTTTTTGAAGTTTTTAAGTGTTTTTCAATTTTTAGTGTTTTTCTTTTGAGATTTTTAATGATTTTTAGACTGACACTAAAATAGGATAAAATAGACACTAGGTGATTTTTTTGGAATTTTTGGAGTTGTTTTACTATTTTTTTGGTATTTTCTAAGGTAGACAGTACACAAAAAGGCTGATTTTGATTTTTAATAAATATGGAAATAAAATAAAATCAAAAACTAAATAGGTGGCGTGAAAGTATGGGTGCACAGGAGCTTAAGTCTATTTTTGTGGAATTTTTGGAGTTAGAATGATATTTCAAATAATTACAACAAACATCCAATTACTAAAGTCCTGGCAAGGGCATAAGTGCAAATATTGAAACAACCAGGGGCTTACACGCAATTTTTCCACAAAAGTTTACACTGAAACTTGCATTTACATGGACGAAATATAAATAACAAAACCCGGAGGGGCCTTAGCGCAAAATGCCCAAGCCGAACACGTGCGAGACACGCGCCTGCCAGGGACCTAAAGGCAATAACCAACACTATCAGGGGCTTGTATGCAAATATCCCAAATATTTAACACTGCATACAAACGTTCTGGGCCTAAACCAAAATACCCCAAAGGCCGAGGGTCTGTCTGCAAAATGGCCACGCACCTCACGTGCACGGGCACGTGAGATGACGTGGCCGAGGACCTGTTTGTAAATACGTAAAAGTTCGGGGGCCTTAAGGTAAATATTACAAAACTATTTAAACTGCCGAGGAAAGTTTTAGTACTATTAAAATATTACAAAAATGGGCGGGGGTTTGTAGCAAAATACCCACGCCAAAGCGGGAGCGGACGGCTGATATCGCTTCACTTAGACACGTGTCCTGCTCTCGCGCTCCGATACCCCTTCGCAGCTTGCGGCCAGGATTAGAAGATCAGGAGTGCATCGAACGGTCCTGGGAGCGCAAGATCTAACAGAGGAAGGACGGCTTGGAAGAACTGGAGTCGATCGGACGGCTCTGGATGATGGAGGAGGAACAGCGGATGAACTCGCCGATGGCGAGTTTTGATTCGAGCCCACGCCTGCCTCCGACGTTCGTTGGAGCTTCAAAATGTCCAGATCTTCTCCTGCGGGTGTTGGATGACGTCTGGAGGCTTCAAAATCCACCGGCGGACGCCGGTGCTCTCGCACGGAGGTGGCGGAGCTGCGAGGCTCCAGGTGCTCCGGCGAGAGGGCAAAATAGCTCCAGGAGCTTCAATGTACTTCAATACCTGCACCAAAACGTTAGAGAGGTTGAGGGCAAAATGCCTCGACCTCGGGTGGCTCTCAAAATGAACGGGGAGGCGCAATAGGGTCTCGCCGGAGTTGCGCTCCGGCGAGGTGATCGATTAGGTGATGGAGTGATCGATTCGGCTCAGAACGATGGGGGAAATAATCCTAGAACTAACAGGAGTAAAATGGGGAGGAGAATGAGATGGATGGCAGCCTCGATGGCCAATGGCCAGAGGGAGAATACCTCACGGGGGTGACCGCCGGAGGTGATGGAACACGCCCAGATCAGTTGATGATCCTCCGCCTTAAGGTGATGAACCAGGAGCTGTCACCTCCAGGTGCTCGAGCACGACCAAAAAGGGGGGTAGATCTGTGTGGAATGCGGTTCAACCCAAGAAAGGAAGAAGGGGGGTTGTATTTGAAGGGTGAAAATCGCATGAGTTCGAGACGAGATCACGGGTGGTAGAAGGAGATATGGGTCGATCTGAGGAGTCGGCGATGGAGATGGATCTACAGTGATCAACTTCCAAGAAGGAAGCGACGGCGAAGGACGAGCGGTGCGACCTCGAAAAAAGGGGTGAAATCGGGCGAAAAACGAGGTGTACGAACTCGTGGAGGGTGAAGAATGGACTGTTGACCCGCCGGTCAACAGTTCAAGGCGCCTGGTTGGTCCACGTGGACCAACCAGGGAAAAGATGAAGAAAATGCTTTGTTAATTCGTTTAAAAATAGAAATAAATAGAATTAAAGTATGATTATAAAATAAAAATTGTTTGTTATCTTATGTAGTATTTTATTATGATTTTTATTTATTTTTATGAAATATATTTTTACAAGTTTGCATTTATACCCCTATATAGGTATATTATCTACATATTGAGTATTTTTATTTTTATTTTTGTATTTTTAATTTATTTATTTTTGTTTATTATTTTCTAAAATGATAAAATACTTTTATAAACATAAGTGTATTTTTATTTTATCTTTCTAATATGTTTTATACATTAAATAAAATCAAAGTATAAAAAGTATAAGTATAAATATAGGTATAATACCTGTATACCCTGTATATGTGTGTATTTTATTTTGAGTTTTCTTTTTACTTTTATTCTGATTTTAATGTGTATATTTATTAGAAGTAATATTTACAATATTATAAAAATATAAAATTATAAAAAATAATGAATAAAGAATAAGTTGAATATTTTAATCTGTACAAGGTACAATGTGGGTCCAAAACTCAACTTTCAGACCATAGCTCCGCCAAATGCGAAACCACCACCATTGGATAGATTATTTTCTTCTATATACAATTAAAGGTGAGTACGCTGCATTTGGAGTTTTTATTTGTGAGATACGGGTCTGGGAAGTTGGCATTCTGGATTTTTATTCAGACCATAACTTTTTATCTGTACATTATTTTTCTGTGAAATCAATTTTGTATTTTTCTTTATAAAATTATCTACAACTTTCATGTACAAAGTTTCTTTATTTGATGTACAAAAAGTGGAACCAAAAATAGGTCCCAAAATGAATAAAGAATGAATAGATTGTATAGGTATTTACACTGTATTTCTGACCTTATCTCCCCCTACTTTATTCCTTGTCGACCTATTCATCAAGATGCCTAGGTCTCGGGGGTTTTGGGTCATAAAATATTTACAATATTTTATTCTTTTTCTTTTCTTTATTTATTCTATAATTTTGGCCTTAATTACAGTGATTTATACACAATCTGAATGCACATGCATGGATGCTAAGATGATGGTTTTAATGCTATTTACAGGCATTTGCTAGGGTTTTTGGTGCCAAAATGATAGAATAAAGATGATGAAATGTGGATTCATCATCCCCCTATACTTTACCTTTGCTAGTCCCTAGCAAACACTTATGCAATAAGTGCAAAAAGAGAAAAGAAAGAAAAGAAAAAGAAGAAAATTAGATTAAGTTTAATTATCGAACTTGTCTTTGCAAAATCGAAGTTTGGAGCTTAAGTCGGACCTTTGGAAATTTAGTGCGGTCGGAACCTTAATGAGAACCAAGTTTGAAATCCAACAGTCCTTGAGAATCCCAAAACTCTGTCCAAGTCTCCTCAATAGCCAGGTCAGAAATACTTCAACTCATACGCAAACTCTTACGACTATGAGTCTGACTCGTACAGTGTAAGTGATATGTAGCTCCCCACCTCAGAAGTGACAAAGAAACAACCTCCCCCAACCTGGTAACTCTAATGCCTCAGTCTAGCAACTCTTTCCTCGAGAAGCGGGGTATTCCCTTCTAAGTTCAAGTGCAACCGGCTCAAGAAGAGGGGGAAGAAGTATAGACTTTTGGAAGCTCAGCCAGTGTAGCTGAGTCTCCCGCTGCTAGCTTCATGAGATGTAACATGGATACCATAAGCTTTTGCTTTATTGAACTATATACATACTCCGGTGGGATTATTAAATTTTCAATCCGACCCACCACTTTTTTGGAGTTCTTTTTGCCTTTTTTTTTTCAATTGCATCTGTACAACATATCTACATGAGCAGCATATACAAGAAATTTTCCTCTTGAGCCAGTAGACTATCCCTCTTTTGAAGCTTTATTGCAACCCACGGCTTCTGTCTTTAGCCTTCATCACCACTAGACCAAGTTGAGGTGCACTTCCTTCACTATAAGAAGAAGAGAGGTTCCGCCTAGAAGTACTACCCTCATATGCTACCCCAAGCTAAAGGAAGCTGCCTCCTCACCACCTCATCCGTGGAGAGCTATGTGAGAGGTGCAGGTGTCCAAGTTAGGTCATTATCAACAAGAGTCGTGCGTGTGCTCCGAAATATTCTACTTAGGCAGTCAAGAATCCATTGAACCAAGTCCCGTGATCCTCAAAGAATTAAGTCAACTAGACCTGAAGTACCTCAAACCAGTTCCTATAAGGTTCCTGTTATTAGGTAGATTTTAAGGTCCAATCAAGCTCCAATCTCCGGATTTTACTTGGGCTTGTTCAACTATCAAACTCAATCCGAAAAATGCGAATGCTATGCAATGCAATGCAGAAAATATTTTTGTGATGCAATCTTCAAAGATTTTGAACTTTTTATGGATTTTTGAAAAGATGATGATAATGCACATGCAGATGCAATTTTTTTGTATTTTTCAAAAAGATATTTCAAATGTTTTTGGATTTTAGTTTTGCAAATGTTTTTGGGATTTTTGAAAACAAAAAGTTGTGGCTGAAACTAGGTGAAAATATGTATACGGGAGTGCTTCTTATATACAAGAAGTGGATTTTAAGAATTTACAGGGTAAGTGGTCAATTTTATACATATACATATAAGATGGATTTTGGTGTGATGAGTATATTCTTCAAACTTATTTGAAAACAAGCTTTTCACACAATTGTTGAAAACTATAGTCCAAAATAGTTTTTTACAAACATTTGACACACGGTTGAAAATCATTTTGCAAAGGTTTTCAAAACAGTATATATAGGTTTTTCAAATCATTTTTGCAACCATTTTTCAAACCATTTGCACATCATTTTTCAAACATTTTTATTTCACACAAAGAAAAGAAGTTTTACAAACCACACAGGTTGAAAACACGAAACAAAATATTTTCAAAATAGTTTTCAATAGATGTTCACAAAGATTTTCAAACTATTTTTCAAACATTTTGCAAAAAACATTTTCACCTGATTTATTAATCAGTAAATAGAAAAAGAAAGTGAGGAATAACCACATCTTTTTATTAAGGATTTTTAATGAATTTTAAAGAATTATTAGCCATGTTATTAGGAAAATACGAAAGTACGAGTTATGGCTAAAGTATATACGTAGTATATACGACCCCCCTATACTTAGCTTGAGCTATGTCCTCATAGATCGGAGAGAAAAGAGAAGACATAACTCGTACTAAGTATAGACAAGTCTAAAGAATAAAGAAATAAATGAATGAAGGACTCAACGAATGAGAAGTTGACCGTCCCCCCTATACTTAAGATTAAATAATCCTAAGTATAGCAGACTGTACACAACGCAGGGAGGGTCAAGGGTGGGAATGCACAGATCGTACTCAGATTGTCTCCCCCTATACTTAGGGTAGGATATCCCTAAGTATAGACAAAAGAGGAGACAAGGGAGAGGATCGAAAAGAATAGAAAAACTCGGGGTGCCAACCCCCCTATACTTAGGACAAAGTACGTCCTAAGTATGGAAAACTGTCTACAAGGGCGGCACCTTTTTGATAGATAAAGAAAATAGAAAAGGAAAAGAAGAAAAGAAGAAAAGAAGACAATAAATCAACGGAAACAGAGTGATATGAACAGATGGATCTGTACAGCGGAAGATAGAATTGATCACCATGTATGAGATGTAGATGATGAGAATAAAAGGGCACATCTCATACCAGAAGAATGGGGGCAACGTCCATGGTCGGCGGATCATGATCTCGATACAGCTTTAGGCGTTGACCATTGACGCGGAAGGTGGACGAAGATGACGGTTCGGATATGTCGATGCTGCCATTGTCATGTACCTTCCTGACCACATACGGTCCTTTCCACTTGCTCTGTAATTTCCCTGGGAACAATTTTAGCCTGGAATCAAACAACCATACTCTCTGTTCTGGCTCAAACTGTTTATGGCTGATATGCGAATCATGCCATGTCTTCACTTTCTCTTTGTACTGTAGGCTGTTGGAGAAGGCTGTATCTCTCAATTCCTCCAGGGCTGCCAATTCTGCTCTTCTCTGGTCTCCTATACTCTCGGGATCTAAGAGTAACTCAGTAACTGCCCAAAAAGATTTGTGCTTGATCTCCACTGACAAATGGCATGGCTTGCCATAGACGAGACGAAAGGGAGATGTCCCCAATGGATTTTTGAAAGAAGTCCGATAGGCCCATAGGACCGAGTCCAAAAGTTGTGACCAATCCTTTCGGTCTGGGCGGACAACTTTCTGCAAGATCGTCTTTATCTCCCGATTCGATACTTCAGCAAGACCATTAGTCTGAGGGTGATAAGGAGTGGCAACCCGATGGTCAATACCGAACTCGTCAGCAAGGGCCCTAACTTTGTCATTGATGAAATGAGACCCCCCGTCAGAAATCAAAACTCTAGGTACCCCGAACCGTGAAATGATATTTTTCCTCAAAAATTTGCAAACGGTTTTAGCATCTGCGGCTCGGGCGGGGATGGCCTCAACCCATCGGCTGACATAATCCACAGCGAGCAAAATATGCTCGAATCCCTGACTCTTAGGAAATGGGCCCATGAAATCAATTCCCCATGCATCAAAAACCTCACAAAAGTGAATGGGTTGCATGGGCATCATGTCTCTCTGTCCGCAGGTTCCCATTTTCTGACAGTCAGTACATTTCTTCACGAACTCATCAGAATCCTTGAAGAGAGTAGGCCACCATAGGCCGGATTGAAGCACCTTCTGTGCTGTCCTTTTTCCTGAATGATGTCCTCCTGCCTCAAGCTTGTGGCAGTACGTGAGGACGCTATGCTGCTCTTCTTGAGGAATGCACCTCCTCCAGATACTATCCCCTCCTTCATGATAAAGGACGGGATCCTCCCAATGGTAAAACTTGGCCTTAGCTAGGAAGGTCTCAAGTTTCTGCCTGGGCCAACCCTGAGGGACTGTCTTGGCAACAAGATAGTTTACAAAGTCAGCATACCATGGGAGTGAGGTGACAGCCAAGATCGCCTCATCTGGAAATGTCTCTGTGATAGGTGCGCTGGGCTCAGATTCCTCAAGATTCTCCAATCTGGAGAGATGATCCGCCACCACATTCTTGACTCCAGGCTTGTCCTTAATCTCAATATCAAATTCCTGGAGTAGAAGGATCCATCTGGTGAGACGTGCTTTGGCATCCTTCTTAGCCATTAAATACCGGATGGCGGTATGATCAGTGTAAATTGTTACTCTAGATCCAAGAATATATGATCGATACTTATCAAGAGCAAAAACTACGGCCAGCATCTCTTTCTCAGTTACAGTGTAATTCCGCTGCGCGGCATCCAAGGTCCGGCTGGCGTAGTGAATGGCAAAGGGTAAACCATCCCTCCTCTGTCCAAGCACAGCCCCAACGGCAAAATCTGAAGCATCCGTCATGATCTCGAATGGAAGAGACCAATCGGGTGGCTGAAGGACAGGAGCCGAAACAACCATATTCTTTAGAGTCTCAAATGATTCAAGACACTTATCATTAACAATAAACTCGGTGTCTTTGGTGAGCAAGTCAGTGAGCGGTCGGGCAATTCGACTGAAGTCCTGAATGAACCGTCGGTAGAAACCGACATGCCCCAGAAAAGACCATAACTGACGCAAATTGGACGGCGGATTGAGTTTTCTGATGATGTCCACCTTAGCCGGATCGACCTCCATGCCCCTGTTGGAGACGATATGACCAAGGACCGTCCCTTGAGTCATCATAAAATGACTCTTCTCCCAGGATAAGACTAGATTAACCTCTATGCAGCGCTTCAGCACACGGTCTAGGCATTCAAGACAAGCGTCGAACCCGTCGCCATAGACCGAGAAGTCATCCATGAAGACCTCTAAACAGTCACCCACCATGTCCGAGAAGATGGACAACATGCACCTTTGGAATGTCGCCGGAGCGTTACATAGACCAAAGGGCATCCGTCTGAAAGCATACGTCCCAAACGGACAGGTGAATGTCGTTTTCTCCTGATCTTCGGGCGCAATGGCCACTTGATTATATCCAGAGTACCCATCAAGAAAACAGTAATGGCTCTTCCCAGCTAACCGCTCGATAATCTGATCAATAAATGGTAGCGGGAAGTGATCCTTCTTGGTGACCTCATTCAATCGTCTGTAGTCCACACAGACCCTCCAAGAAGTTGGTACTCTGGTAGCGATCTCCTCTCCAGACTCATTGACAACTGTAGTGATACCCGTCTTCTTGGGTACCACGTGTAAAGGACTTACCCATTTGGAGTCGGAGATGGGATAGATGAAATCGGCACTCCACCACTTGGAAATTTCTTTCATGACTACGTCTCGAAGATTCGGGTTCAGCCGTCACTGGAACTCACGCGACGGCTTAGCGTCATCCTCGAGATAGATGTGGTGGGAGCACAGCTTCGGGCTCAGCCCCTTGAGATCAGCTATATTCCAACCGATTGCCTTGCGGTTTCTTTCAAGAACCTCCATCAAACGAGATTCTTGCTCTCCAGTCAAATATGCTGAGATAATGACTGGGTACATGTCTGGCTCTCCAGCAAGGAATCTGTATTTCATTGACTGCGGCAGAGGTTTCCGTTCCGGACAACTGGGAGGTGGCAGATCTGGCTTCTGATATGTCTGTGTGAAGGCGACCAGGTCTGCATGGGAGAACTCTCGCTCTGCATAAATTTCTGACGAAGGGCGGCCTGATGGATCATTAATAGACTGCACTGCCTCGCACTCTGTCATGGTTGCTGGCTCAAAAGGAATCAGACAAGGCAAATAATCATCAAAGTCATCCCAGTCAATGTCTGAATCCGAGGGATCAGAAGACGATGAGCAAGATTGAAATTCCTCGGCACCACTCATCACAACACTGTCAGCCTCAGAGATATCCTCATCCAGGAATGCACTCTCCCGGCTCTCGACTGCCATGAGCTTGAGATATAGTGAATCTGTAGGCAAGGCGAGGGTCGGTGCTACAAGATCTTTCCAATTGGATTCATCATCAGTCATCTCAAAGTCACAAACCTGGTGGATGTCTAGCTCCTCCTCTGTCATCTGCTCTGCTTCGCTGGACTGCTCTGAGCATTCTGCCTCTCTGGCTCTGATCTCTTCGATCGTCTCTATTTGTATGGCTTCGCCCTCTACGCGAAAGCATACCTTCCCATTGTCATGGTCGGTCACCGCCTTGGCTGTGGCCAAGAATGGACGTCCGAGAATGATGGGGGCATCAGTTACCGCCTCAGGGATCTCCATGTCCAACACAACGAAGTCCACGGGGAATTGCAGGCCCTGAATGGTAACGACCACGTCTTTCAATAACCCCTTCGGCCTCTTAATCGACCTATCAGCAAACTGAAGGACGGTTCTGCTTCGAAGAAGAGGGCCAAACTCGAACTGCTTGAGTAGGGCCGCCGGAAGGAGGTTAATTGAGGAGCCGCTGTCTAATAGAGTACGATCAAATTGCTGCTCTTGAATCTCGCATCTGACATAGGGAGCTCCTGCGTCTGGTCGCTTGGCTGGCAATGTGTTCTGAATGGCGCAGCAAGTGTTATGCGTGAGCATATGGATTTGATCTCTGTGCCTCTTCCTTCTTCGAACTGTAGTTGTTTCTTTTAAGTTCTTCTTGAAGAAGGGGATATGCTCAAATGCCTCTCGTAGAGTCAGCTGAATATGAAATCTGTCAATCATTTCGTTGCCGAACTCTACTTCCTGGTTCTTTTTAGGATTTTCTTTTTTATTCCCCTTCGCTCGGCGGAGTGCCTCAGGGAAGGGGATGGTAGGGGCCTCCTCAGATGGAGGACTAGGATTCGGTCCCTGTGCTTGTGAAGACGGAGAATCCACACAAATATCATCATGCAACACATATGGATCTGCAATTTGAACGGGAACCTTTCCTTTATTCATATTTTTGTTCTTTTTGTTACCACAGTCCATAGATACAAAATGTGGTAACATCACAGTGGGAGGCTCAACAAAAGTAGAGATGGTGGCTTCAGTACCACCACCGGCACCTGCATCTACGGCATCAGCACCGCTCTCTGGTTCTGCATCAAAAATGGTGGCATCAGCACCACCGTCTTCATCTGGTATCACGACGGCATCCGCACCGTCGTCCTGGACTTCATCATGGGTGGCATCAGCACCACCGTCTTCAACATCATCATTAGCGGCCTCAGTACCGCTCCTCTGCTCCTCTGGCGCTCCTGGTTCGGCATCGGGTTGTCGCTCAGAAGAGGCGCTGCCGGCTGGTATCCTACCGCTCCTAGTAGTCACAAAATCAGCATCATTCACAAAAGAAGACATATCATTCAAATTGTTACTAGGAGAGGCACCCTCTATGAACTCTACCTGCTCAGATTTTCTTTTGAAATTATTAGGGTTTGGTTCGATCTGAGCGGGTATGGCGGCTTTGCCTTTGATAATATCCCGCATCTCCTGCCGGAACTCATCCATTTCTTGCCTGAAAGATGCTCGCTGTTCAGATAGCAAGCGGGCAAGATCGTCAAGGGCGGGGTTCTCATAGGCTTGACCCTGAGAACCGGATGTCTGTCCCTGCTGGACATGGGGCTGCTGCTGGTATTGCTGCTGATATTGGGGGGGAGGCTGGGCATAAGAATGCTGAGGCGGCTGACGCTGCCTCCACTGCTGTCCCTGATAGGCGGGACGAGGACCACTGTGGTACTGTTGGGGTTGGTTGTACTGGGGCTGCTGGTGTTGTTGTTGTGGCTGGCCGCTCTGCTGTCCTTGAGCAGGAGAATGCTGTTGGGATGAGGATCCACCATTACCCCAACGGAATCCGGGGTGATCCCTACGAATTGCGGGCTGAGGGTATCGGTCATACCAAATCCCGTTGACTTCCATCAACGGTTCCTGCTCGAAGGAGGGTGGAGGAAGAACTGCCAGTGGCTGCTCTGGCTGATAAACCACCATCTGAGTCTCCTGAGATGGCGGTTGCTCTGGATGGTACTGCAACAATGGAACCGGCTCCGCCTGGATATGGTTCACCTGGCGGTATGAGGTGGAGGCCTGGTTGGGATTGTTGCTGCTGGAAGCAACCTGTGACCTGGGAGGCTGTTGTGAATGGGCCTGTGCCTCCTGAATACAGAGAATCTGAGTTTTCAGGTCACTCATTGTCTTTGTGAGAAGGTCCATCTGGGCTAGACCTTGATTCTGCTTTTTCTCAAGGATCTCCATGCGGTCCAGCTTTTCACTGATGATGCCCATGTCGGCTGCTGCAGATTCGGCTTGAGCTGCGGCTACCGACACTGTGTTGGGACCGGCATCGATGCGAGCGATCCTCTGAAATGATCCCGCTCCTTGCGGGGGCTTCTGCTGTGTGTAGACTCTGGCCTGGGTCATCACTGTGGAGTTCTCTGCCATGCCTTCGTAGATGGCCCAGACGTCGTCTTCTCCCTTGGAGAAATAAGATCCACCGCAAGAGGCGTTCACAAGCCCCTGCAGCTCCGGTGTCAGCCCACAGAAGAAACTCTGCACCAGATTGGGCTTGGATATATCATGATGTGGACACCGGTCGATGAGCTCTCTGAATCGATCCCAAGCTTCATGAAATTGTTCATTTGGGATCATGACGAAATTGCTAATCATAGCTCTAGCTGCATTGGTCCGGCCGAGAGGATAGTATTTCTTCAAAAATGCGGTCCGGAGATTTGCCCAAGTGTCGACGAACTGCCCAAGATGCTTGAGCCAATATGCGGCTCTATCAACCAAAGAGAATGGAAAGGCAATCATCTTGATTGTGTCCTCGGTTATCAACCGATCATGGATGGTGCTGCAAATCATCTCGAATTCTTGGAGGTGGAGGTGTGGCTCTTCGGTCGGCAACCCATGGAACTTGGGTAGCATCTGAATCGTGTTGTGCCGAAGCTCGAAGTCTCCGTGGATTGGCGGGAGTCTGATCCACCGGTGAGTGAGGGATGAAGCTGGGTTGTGCAGCTCCCTCATAATGGTCTGTGGCGGTCGCTCACCGTCTGGGTCGCCTCCTCCTGCATCGGGTCCTCCTCCTCCTCCTCCTCCACCGCCACCGCCCTCAGGTCGGTTCTCTCTCATCTGAGCTATCTCCCTCATGAGATCACCCATGAATGTACCCTGGTCACGGATCTGTCTCTGCATGGTCTCCAGGGATGCTAACAAGGAGTTATTGATGGCTGCCTGATCAAATAAGAATGGAGGGTGCTCATGATCATCCTCATGCTCGCCTCTGTCTGCCATGGCTGGATTTTCTGAAAAAGCAAAAGAGGCCATCTCAGGTGCTGTCGAATGAGCTGAACACTGTGATGCACTGTATTCTGACACTCTTGGACTGATGGAAGGAGAATGAGAATGGTGGTCGAGGGGGAACAGGGTGGATGTAAACTCAGGCTCGGAGAGCGGACTCTCCGAGGTATTCCTAGATGAATAAGGAGGAGTGCGGGATAGCGGTGCCGACAAAGTCGGCCTAAGAGATCTCCGTCCCATCATCTTGATTATTTGAGAAGAGTGGGGATAATGCAAGAAAAGAAGAAAATGAGATGCAACAAAATTTTGCACAATTGTGCGGTGTTTTTGATCTTGACCTTAATAAATCTAGAAATCAAACACAAAGCAAGGGTAGGTTCACCAACTCAACTCGTGAAGCCGTGAAGGTTCGGCTTTTATCTTGTCAATTTTAGCTTGATTCAGGAATTTATCTTTTAACGAGTCCTTAGAACGCTACGCCTAAAGGAGAGAGAGTACTGCCGGAAGAGTATCCCGTACTTGTCCTCCTCCTGTGTAACCTGTAGCTTGCACTTTTTGAGGTCCTTGTAACCCTTCCTGGATCCCTACTCAGCCAAAGAATAAGAGAGGAAGCCAATAGGCGAAACCGATACTTCGGAACTCGCTCGCAACGGAATCACCCGTGAGCGTGCAAGAACCTACTCGGACGCAGCCGGTGAGACAGACACCCCCGTGAAGGCGTGGCCTATGCTCGATACTTCGGACGAGGTCGATGCTCACACAATAGTGAGTCACCAATGGTGACCAAGCCCTACTCGACTACGTACGATAGAAGCGCCAATACTTCGGTAATCCAGGCGATACACAAGGCAGCCACAAGCTGGGTTTTTGGCTCTAATCCTTACGAAGCGCTCACCTCACTTGGAAGGAGACCTTCCCATGCAACCTGAATACAAGTGAGGGTATTACTCTCCCCAAGCAATGAATCCAATTACCGTTTTTATTTTTGGTCAAGTTTTCTTAGCAGTCCCTTTTTTAATTTTTTCGGTGTTATCGCTTCTTTTGAGTAGATTCAAACAAGCGCCTAACGGTTTTTGTATTTTCTTTATCTTACTTTGTTCCAAAAACAGAGGGAGAAAAGAGTCGGAAAAGCCGTGCAAGTCGACACAAAGATGGAGATCTCACCTTTGTGCCTAAATGATGCGTGCAAAGTAAGAAGACTTACAGTGAATCCCAGCTCTCTCCATGCGGGATGCAAAGCAGAAATTTATAAACCTAAACTACATGCCGGTATGCACACGGAAATCGTCCTAGATTAGGCAACTGCTAGCGTGAAGAACCACAAGTTAATTATCAACTCCCAATCCGAGTGTCCGGTCTTGGCTTACCCCTCCTCTTCTCGACACACTCGAGTTCAGGAGTAGCGCTTGATGGGGCTCGCTCACGGCGCGTGGATCAAAAATAGATAACCAACTATTTAATTAGTCTAAGTCCAAATACGCACTATAGGAGCATGCAAAGATAATTAAGTGTTTGGACCTATTCTACTCGAGTCAAGCAGGACCTAGATCTAGGAGCTCAATCCACAAAATAAAGTGAAGAATGAAAAACAAAACCGGAAAATGACAAGCGGTCAAAACACGATAAAAAAAACCGCGGTGAGCCCCCGGGTGAACAAACACCCGGCAGTTGGGCCCGATAGTGTCCAAGTCCAAAGTACCTGTATTATTACAATTTAAATGAATCACTCTCTCACAAAATAAAAGAAAAGCTAACTAATCCCTCTCTCTCTCACTCCTTGCTCTCTCCTCCCGGCTTGGCTAGAGAAAAGCCGGCTCCACGTCCCAAGGTTGCGTCGGTCGCCTAGGCGATCCGCCTCGCTCCGCGGTCCCTCGCAAGAAGACAAAGAAGAGATGGTCAGATAACTCAATCAAGATATATCAAAAATGTGAGAAATGGAAAACAATGCTATGGTAAACAATTCACACAAACAATCAAAATGTGAACTACTCGCTGTTGCTCCCCGGCAACGGCGCCATTTGATAAACACGGATTTCGACGGTCTTAAGTTCAACACAAAGCGTGAACTCAGTCGCAGTGTCGACCAATCAAAATCCGAATTTAATCAACAATTAACCCACACTAAGATCAATAAATTAGAAACAATGTGGAGTTAAAATTTATTTTTAACTCTGCACAAATGATGTAAAGGGCAAGTATGCAGAGAGTTCGAACACAGGGAGCAAACAGTATAGCTCAAGCAATTAAATGCACAAGTGAGTGTGTGTGCGGAGTGTCTACACTAAGCAAGCAATCAAAGCAATTGTTGTGGGTTTTTAATTATTTTTTTTCTTTAATTTAATTTTTAATTTTGTATTTTGATTTTTGATTTTCTAATTTTTATATTTTATACTTTATATATTTTTTTTTAATATTGGGAAGTAAAGGCAATATAATAAAAGGCAAGGTAGAATATTAATAAAAATGCACAAAAATACTCAAAAATCCAGAAATGAAATGTTTTTGGTCTTTTTAATATTTTTTACTGTTTTTGTGATTTTTGGGGATTTTTCTAGGTGTTTTTGGGATTTTTAAAAGCTGAAATAAGAGAAAACAGTGCAAACAAGGCTGGCTGTGAGTAAAATGTAATTTAAAAATAGCAACCAGTAGCAAAAATATTTCACACTATTTTTCTAATAAAAGTAACAAAATAAGGAAGAAACAGAAGCTAAGTTTACAATTTTTGGTTTTTTCTACTATTTTCTATATTTTTTTGAAGTTTTTAAGTGTTTTTCAATTTTTAGTGTTTTTCTTTTGAGATTTTTAATGATTTTTAGACTGACACTAAAATAGGATAAAATAGACACTAGGTGATTTTTTTGGAATTTTTGGAGTTGTTTTACTATTTTTTGGTATTTTCTAAGGTAGACAGTACACAAAAAGGCTGATTTTGATTTTTAATAAATATGGAAATAAAATAAAATCAAAAACTAAATAGGTGGCGTGAAAGTATGGGTGCACAGGAGCTTAAGTCTATTTTTGTGGAATTTTTGGAGTTAGAATGATATTTCAAATAATTACAACAAACATCCAATTACTAAAGTCCTGGCAAGGGCATAAGTGCAAATATTGAAACAACCAGGGGCTTACACGCAATTTTTCCACAAAAGTTTACACTGAAACTTGCATTTACTTGGACGAAATATAAATAACAAAACCCGGAGGGGCCTTAGCGCAAAATGCCCAAGCCGAACACGTGCGAGACACGCGCCTGGCAGGGACCTAAAGGCAATAACCAACACTATCAGGGGCTTGTATGCAAATATCCCAAATATTTAACACTGCATACAAACGTTCTGGGCCTAAACCAAAATACCCCAAAGGCCGAGGGTCTGTCTGCAAAATGGCCACGCACCTCACGCGCACGGGCACGTGAGATGACGTGGCCGAGGACCTTTTTGTAAATACGTAAAAGTTCGGGGGCCTTAAGGTAAATATTACAAAACTATTTAAACTGCCGAGGAAAGTTTTAGTACTATTAAAATATTACAAAAATGGGCGGGGGTTTGTAGCAAAATACCCACGCCAAAGCGGGAGCGGACGGCTGATATCGCTTCACTTAGACACGTGTCCTGCTCTCGCGCTCCGATACCCCTTCGCAGCTTGCGGCCAGGATTAGAAGATCAGGAGTGCATCGAACGGTCCTGGGAGCGCAAGATCTAACGGAGGAAGGACGGCTTGGAAGAACTGGAGTCGATCGGACGGCTCTGGATGATGGAGGAGGAACAGCGGATGAACTCGCCGATGGCGAGTTTTGATTCGAGCCCACGCCTGCCTCCGACGTTCGTTGGAGCTTCAAAATGTCCAGATCTTCTCCTGCGGGTGTTGGCTGACGTCTGGAGGCTTCAAAATCCACCGGCGGACGCCGGTGCTCTCGCACGGAGGTGGCGGAGCTGCGAGGCTCCAGGTGCTCCGGCGAGAGGGCAAAATAGCTCCAGGAGCTTCAATGTACTTCAATACCTGCACCAAAACGTTAGAGAGGTCGAGGGCAAAATGCCTCGACCTCGGGTGGCTCTCAAAATGAACGGGGAGGCGCAATAGGGTCTCGCCGGAGTTGCGCTCCGGCGAGGTGATCGATTAGGTGATGGAGTGATCGATTCGGCTCAGAACGATGGGGGAAATAATCCTAGAACTAACAGGAGTAAAATGGGGAGGAGAATGAGATGGATGGCAGCCTCGATGGCCAATGGCCAGAGGGAGAATACCTCACGGGGGTGACCGCCGGAGGTGATGGAACACACCCAGATCAGTTGATGATCCTCCGCCTTAAGGTGATGAACCAGGAGCTGTCACCTCCAGGTGCTCGAGCACGACCAAAAAGGGGGGTAGATCTGTGTGGAATGCGGTTCAACCCGAGAAAGGAAGAAGGGGGGTTGTATTTGAAGGGTGAAAATCGCATGAGTTCGAGACGAGATCACGGGTGGTATAAGGAGATATGGGTCGATCTGAGGAGTCGGCGATGGAGATGGATCTACAGTGATCAACTTCCAAGAAGGAAGCGACGGCGAAGGACGAGCGGCGCGACCTCGAAAAAAGGGGTGAAATCGGGCGAAAAACGAGGTGTACGAACTCGTGGAGGGTGAAGAATGGACTGTTGACCCGCCGGTCAACAGTTCAAGGCGCCTGGTTGGTCCACGTGGACCAACCAAGGAAAAGATGAAGAAAATGCTTTGTTAATTCGTTTAAAAATAGAAATAAATAGAATTAAAGTATGATTATAAAATAAAAATTGTTTGTTATCTTATGTAGTATTTTATTATGATTTTTATTTATTTTTATGAAATATATTTTTACAAGTTTGCATTTATACCCCTATATAGGTATATTATCTACATATTGAGTATTTTTATTTTTATTTTTGTATTTTTAATTTATTTATTTTTGTTTATTATTTTCTAAAATGATAAAATACTTTTATAAACATAAGTGTATTTTTATTTTATCTTTCTAATATGTTTTATACATTAAATAAAATCAAAGTATAAAAAGTATAAGTATAAATATAGGTATAATACCTGTATACCCTGTATATGTGTGTATTTTATTTTTGAGTTTTCTTTTTACTTTTATTCTGATTTTAATGTGTATATTTATTAGAAGTAATATTTACAATATTATAAAAATATAAAATTATAAAAAATAATGAATAAAGAATAAGTTGAATATTTTAATCTGTACAAGGTACAATGTGGGTCCAAAACTCAACTTTCAGACCGTAGCTCCGCCAAATGCGAAACCACCACCATTGGATAGATTATTTTCTTCTATATACAATTAAAGGTGAGTACGCTGCATTTGGAGTTTTTATTTGTGAGATACGGGTCTGGGAAGTTGGCATTCTGGATTTTATTCAGACCATAACTTTTTATCTGTACATTATTTTTCTGTGAAATCAATTTTGTATTTTTCTTTATAAAATTATCTACAACTTTCATGTACAAAGTTTCTTTATTTGATGTACAAAAAGTGGAACCAAAAATAGGTCCCAAAATGAATAAAGAATGAATAGATTGTATAGGTATTTACACTGTATTTCTGACCTTATCTCCCCCTACTTTATTCCTTGTCAACCTATTCATCAAGATGCCTAGGTCTCGGGGGTTTTGGGTCATAAAATATTTACAATATTTTATTCTTTTTCTTTTCTTTATTTATTCTATAATTTTGGCCTTAATTACAGTGATTTATACACAATCTGAATGCACATGCATGGATGCTAAGATGATGGTTTTAATGCTATTTACAGGCATTTGCTAGGGTTTTTGGTGCCAAAATGATAGAATAAAGATGATGAAATGTGGATTCATCATTGATCTTTAGTGTGGGTTAATTGTTGATTAAATACGAGATTCATTTGAGGGTCACCACAGCGACGATCGTCTCCGCCTTGTGTGAGACACCATTTAGGCTCTCTTGAATTTCGTGTTTATCAACCCTATACTTAGAATCAAATAATCCTAAGTATAGCAGACTGTACACAAAGCAGGGAGGGTCAAGGGTGGGAATGAACAGATCGTACTCGGGTTGTCTCCCCCTATACTTAGGGTAAGATATCCCTAAGTATAGACAAGAAGAGGAGACACTAGAGAGGATCAAGATAAATGAAAAACTCGAGGTGCACACCCCCTATACCTAGGACAAAGTCTGTCCTAAGTATGAAAAACTGTCTACAAGGGCGGCACCTTTTTGATAGATAAAGAAAATAGAAAAGGAAAAGAAGAAAAGAAGAAAAGAGATGAAGATGGAAGAAGAGATCGTGAGGATGTACGCATCGCTCCCCCTATACTTAGGGTGAAAGAAGCCCTAAGTATAGGCAATGACAGGAGTGATGACACGGAACGATGGAAGAACACTCGGCTCGTCCACCCCCCTATACTTAGGACAAAGTACGTCCTAAGTAAGGCAAACACGAGAATGGGTGGACGAGCAAAACGAGAGAAGGATGAAGATGAACATAAGAGGATATACAACAGAGGTGGATGTACACATGATCAAGAAGGTAGAAAGCGAACCTTCTTGCGGGACCGCTGAGGAATGGATCTGGTGTGGTGCAGGTCGACATCGGGGTCCATAGTGAACGGAAGCCGATCAGGGACGACCGAGTGAAGATCCTCAGGGGCCCTAGGATGTGAAGGCACAGACGGGTGAGTGGAAGAAGTATGGCTAGGTCCGGCCTTGGGAGTCTCTCTAATATCAAAGTGGAATGGGACAGACTCTTCATCATCGGAAGTAGTGTACTCAGAGTCGTCCTGCAAGGTGTCGTCCGGTCAAAACCAAAAGGAACGAACTCATCAGTGGAAGTAGTCGAACTCTGTTCGCCCTCTATATTCTCAACCGGATCATCTTTCTCATCAAAAGGCCCGAATTTCCGAAGAAAAGCAACTAAATCAAATTCGATCTTTGTCTCGTCTGAATCTTTATGGACAGGAGCGGACCCATCGGTGAAAGTAGTCGAAACATGTCCGTCCTGTCTAGTCTCTACATCTGCCCTCCGCTCAACGGTATCAATCGTGTAAATCCCGTGGATGTCATCAACACATCGCCAAGTCCCAGAAGAAGGAACTCCGAGGTCCATGCTTTCCGAGTCTTCCTCAACTGTGAGGAATTCTCGGGTCTCAGTGGAATCCAATAAGCAGCAAAATTCTCTGATAATCTCATCCAGGTCATGGTCCTCAGGGTCAACCAAGATAGGTGTGGTCACATCAGGTGCATGTCTCTGGTCGGTAGTAGGTGTGGTGATCAACACTTCGCTCTCGTCAGCAGGACGGAAGCGAATCTCTCCTGATCCGTAATCAATAACGGCCCTCACAGAGGCGAGGAATGGTCGTCCCAGGATGATTGGAGAGTGCTCCCCTGTGGAGGTCTCCATGGGCAAAACGACAAAGTCAACATGGTAGCTCGTGCCCTGAATCAAAATGACGGCATTTTCAAGGATACCCTTCGGCCTCTTTATTGATCCATCAGCAAACTGTACGATCATCTTGGTTTTCTTGAGAGGCCCTAAGTGAAGAGACTGTACCAACGAGAAGGGTAGTATGCTAATCGAAGAACCGCCATCGAGGAGAGTGTGATCACATGTGTGGTCAGAGATGGTTCAGCTAATGAAAGGTGTGGCAGTGTTCCTCTTCCGAGGAATGGGACGGTGTGTGATGGCGTGGGCAGTGGCCATGGTCAAGATGTGACGCTCAGATCTGCTCCTCCGCTTTCTCTTCTTTGGAAGAGGAGCATATAAATCGGTCATGGCCTGCTGAAGTGGGACACGGATGATCTCATGAATGGTGGCCACCACTTCGGGTTCAATCAGCATTTTTTTGAATTTTTGGACCTCCTCCATACAAGGGAGGAAGTCGGAATCAGCATATACACGAGGCATGCCAAGAGCAGTCTGTACAGCGGCATCCTCGAGGTCAAAGGTGGGACAAGGTGTGAGAGGCTGTGTGGTCAAAGGATCTGGCAAGTGGTACCCCTCCTCATAGTCTGACTCGATCATGTGTCTCCCGAACTCTTTTTGTATTTTTAAATTTTTCTCATTTTTTTGTATTTTGGGCGATTGTAAGATCTCATGATAATCCTCAAATGATTCCATATCCTCAAATATTGGAGCAGCATTTTGGTTCTTATTTAAACTAGTAAGGTCGGCAATCCTCAAATTCATATGCTCCATCGTCTGATTCAAGGTCTCAAGTGTTGATATCATGAAAGGTGACTCCAAAATCTCAGGATCGGGTGTGTCGAACATGGGCGGTGGGTGTGGACAAAAATCACATTTCGGATCAAGATACTCAAGGAAGAGTGGGTTGTCGAAATGTGTAGGTGATGGTGGTGGAAATGACTGGTGAAGGTCAAAGTCCGGATCCTGAAATAGTGGGTTGGTCGGATATGTACAAAAATCAGGAGCAAAGTCCTCCTGGAAAAAAGGAGGTGGACCGGCTGGAGTGAACGAAGGATCTGCGGAGTTCGGATAGAAAATGCTCCAGGGGTCCATCTCGAAGACAAAAAGAAAAATGATCGGGAGAGCACGATGGTCAAGTCAAGAGAGTAGAAAAGAAGGTGCAAATGCGCAGAGGTGATCTAGGACACACACAAAACAATCACAGACAAAAATGAAAAGAATACAAACCCTCAATTCACCTATTCAACTCGGTGAAGACCACAAATGCGGTCTTTTATCTTGTCTGTTTTAGAGTTAGGTGAGAAGTCAAAGATTGCACACACACTTAAGGGGCTGAGATGGGATTTGGGCACTAATCCTTAGCGTGTGCGCGAGTAATGTAAAACGAAGACAATGAGGGGATTACTCGCCCCAATACAAAATTTTCTTTTTGATCGGTTTTAGGGTCAAGTAATATTAGCAGTCCCAATTTTATTAATTATCACTTTTTTTGGATTTTTAATGAGAAATGCACGAGCCTATCGAGGAGTCAATTCCTTTAAGCACCTAGGTTGGCAAAATCAGAGGTAGAGTCGGAAAAGCAATGCAAGCGACAAATAATGATGGATGCTAAAGCGTAAATGCTCACCTTGCCTCCAGCACTCTACATGCAAGGATGCTCAGCAAAATTGAAACCTATCTATATGCAAATGCAAAAGCCGATGAAATCGCCCTAAGTTCAGAAATTGCTATTAGCGTGAAGAACCACAAGATGATCACCAATCCTCAACCCTAGAGTCCGGTCTAGGCTCACCCCTCCTCTGCTCAACACACTTGAGTTTAGGAGAAAGCGCTTTGCGGGGAGAGCTCGCGGCGCGACGGATTGAAGGTGATGATCAACTGTTTAAAATTTGACTAAGTCCAAACGAGACTATAGGTGCATGCAAAGGTATTAGGTGTTTGGCCTTAATATATCGCAAGCAATCCTAAAAGCTAAGGGCTCAATCACGCAAAAGAAATGAAAAATAAAACCGGAAAACAAAATAAAAAATGTAAAAACCGACAAAACCGCGGGGAGCCCCCAAGTGAACAATCACTTGGAAATTAGGCCCGAGTGTCTAATGTCCGAGTACCTGTATTATTACAATTAATAGTCTCTCTCTCACTGCAAATTACAAAAACAAATACGAGGAAATAAATACAACAACTACTGTGGAGCTCGGTCTACAAAATTCCTCTTCGTCTCCTCGGTGCTCGGCTGGCAGATGCCGGCTTCACGTGGGTGCGTAGGCGCCTAGGGTGGCTCCTCCCTCGATCCGTGTACCTCGCACGGAATCCAAACAAGGAGAGTGGTTAGACAATTCAACAGATATGTCAATAAAAATAAAAATAAAAATAAAATAGCGAAAAGAAAAGCCGTAGAGTAGACAACCAATCACAAGCACAAAGCAAAAACTGATCTACGCGCTGTTGCTCCCCCGGCAACGGCGCCATTTGCTGAAGAAAAAAAATCAAGCGGTCGTACGGTTTCACAAGGCGAAACCGCAGTCAATGCGGTGACCGCTCGAAAATCCGAACTTCGAACAACAATTAACCCACGACAATCAAGTAAAGCAGTGAAAGTGTGTGGAGTTAAAATTTATTATAACTCTACAACAAGATGTGTATAGGTGCAAGTATGTGTAGAGGTCAAACACAGGGAGCAGACAGGTAGAACGGGGCACTAAGGCACAAAATGTGTGAATGTGATAAGTTGTCTATCTATGCTATTTTTTTTGTGGGTTTTTAATTTTTTATATTTTTTATTTAATTTTTAATTTTATATTTTTGTATTTTGATTTTTTAAATTTCTGATTTTATATTTTCTTTTTATATCTTAAATGTTTTTTATTTTCTTTTTCAATATTGGAATATATGAACTATGTAATAAAAGGGAGAAAGAGATATTTATAAAAATAGATAAAAATATTCAAAAATTAGCAAATAAAATATTTTTGGTCTTTTTATGATTTTCTACTGTTTTTGTGATTTTTGGGTATTTTTCCAAATATTTTGGTATTTTTAACAGTCAAAATAAAAGAAAACTGTGAATTAATTTGCTGGCCGAAATTAAAATGGGAATGAAAAATAGGAAATAGTATCAAAAATTTCCCAAATTAATTTTAAATTAAAGGTAACAAAACAAAGAAAATTCAGGAAAAGAAAACACAATTTTTGGATTTTTTATAAATTTTATAAATTTTTATGAAGGTTTTTAGAGTTTTGTGATTTTTATGAGTTTTCTTTTGTAATTTTTAGTGAATTTTGGATTGAAGTTAAAACACACTAAAAGAAACAAAATATATTTTTTTGGTATTTTTCTGGAGTGTTTTAATATTTTTTATGGATTTTATAAGCTGGACAGGGTACAAAATGGACATTTTTGATTTTTAATAAATATTAAAATGCAATAAATATGGAAAATAAAAATATAGCGAGATTCTACTATGAAACAGAGATCTAAACTAATTTTTGGGGATTTTTTGGTTTTTATAGATGCGTGCAAAAATTACTAGAAGCATAAGGAAAAATCATGTTTGCAGGGGCATTTTTGTAATTAGGGTAGAAGGCGAGGGCCTGCGTGCAAAGTTTTCAGAAAGTATTCACTAATTAGCAAAGTTTGTAGACTAAGTTCAAAAACCTAGAACTGCACTGGTTTTACTGTAAATTACCCACCTAAGCACGTGCAATGCACGCGCCTGGGAAGGGTGTTTCTGTAAATAGCCAAAAATCTAGGGGCCAGATCGCAATTGTCCAAAAAGTTTTCTACTGAAATAATGAGTTCAAGGAGTAAATGCTAAGAGTGAAAGTTCCGAGGTTATCGCCACAAAATGCCCAAGCACGCACGTGGATAGCACGTGTCTGGCGAGGACGTCTAAGCAATTTGCCAAAAGCCCACAGGGCCAAAATGCAAAATACACAAATAATACAACTGCAGAAGAATGTTTGAAGAGTCTTGATTAAATACAAAAAGGACTGGGCGAATGTTGCAAAATACCCAGAATAAGGGGCGGCCACGGACGGTGGATCTTCTCCCAATAATACACGTGTCAAACGTTGGGCCCGCGATGCCCTTCGCAGCCGATGGCCGAGATTACAAGGTGCAATGATGATCGAACGACCACGGCGTGATTGAATCCAACGGCTCCTATTAGAACTGGGGCTGACCTTTAATCCGACGGAGAGGAGGAGCGTCGTAAGAACAGGGAGGAACTCGCGGAGGAGCGTGTTCTCCCAGCTCCGATCTTCCTCCCCCGCGGCTCGATGACGCTCCAAAATGCCCAAGCGTGCTCCTGCAGGCTGTCCCAAGGTGATGGAGACTCCAGAAGGTTCCGGCGGAAGTCGGGGGGGCGCGCGAGGCTTCCGAAGCTCAATAGCTCCAGGTGCTTCGACACGGCATCCAAAATGAGCTCCAGTCGATTCAAAGATGCCTGGTCCTGCAAGAGACGTTAGGGGGGTCGCGGGAAAAGTGCCGCGACCCTCCGGTGGGGGAAACAAAGTGGTGGATATGAAAAAGCGAGCTCGCCGGAGCTTGCTCCGGCGAGGTGGAAACGGGTTGCTCTTAATGGATTACGGGCGAAATGAAGTGCGAGATTAGGATGCTGCAGCTGCTAGGAGGGAAACTAAGTAAGAAACGTAAATGAACATGCGAACCTCAAGCCACAACGGCGAGATGGACCTCACGGCCGAGCTTGGCCGGAGATGGTGGTGGAGCGCCTCCCGGCCACGTGCGGCCTACCTAGATGGTTGGAGGAGGCCCTGTCACGGCCTCCAGTCCAGAACGCAAGAAGGAAGGGGGTAGCTAGGCCAAAGAAGGGTTCAAAGGCGGGAGGAAAGATTTGGGGGTTATTTGAAAAGGTGGCCGAGGCGTGAAGTTCAAGGAGGAATCACGGGTGTTGTGATGATGCTCGGCCCGAGATAAAGCTAGGGCGTGTAAGATCAATAGTAGGGCTACAATTCTCGTGAAGACATCGACCTCAAACAGTGAAAGACGTGATCTCCAAAAATCGGAGAAAACGCCAAAAAAAACAACTCTGCCAATGAACAGGCTGGGGTCAGAGAGTTGACCGCGGGTCAACTCTCCAGCCCCCTGGTCCACATGGACCAACCAGGAAAAAGCCTGAAAAAATGATTTAAAAATTCATTTTAAAATAGTAAACTATTTTATTAATTTTAGGTTATTAAATAAAAAATATTTATAATTTTATAAATTATTTTATGGTAATTTTTATTTATTTTTAGGAGGTATAATTTTATAAGTTGCCTTTTATCCCCTTTATAGGTATAATATGTGTATATTTTATTCTTTTATTTTTATTTTGTATTTTTAATTTCTTTAATTTTATTTACTATTTTATAAAATTATAAAATACTTTTATACACATAAATATATTTTTATTTTATTTTTCTGATATGTTTTGTATATTTAATAAAATATAAATAGGTTTTGTGTAGGTAAGGGTATAGGTAGTATACCTATGTATCACATATGTAAGTATTTTATTTTGAGTTTTATTTAGGTTTTTATTCCAATTTTAATGAACATAATTATTATAAGTAATATTTACAAAATTATAAAAATATAAAAATACAAAAATAATGAATAAATAATAAATTTAATATTTTAATTAGTACAACTATACAATGTGGGTCCAAAACTCAACTTTCATGAGTTTGCTGCATTTGGATTTTTCATTTGTGAGATACGGGTCTGGAAGTTGGGATTCTAAATTTTTATTCAGACCATAACTTTTTATCTGTGATTATTTTTCAGTGAAATCAATTTTGTATTTTTCTTTATTAAATTATCTACAACTTTCATGTACAAAGTTTCTTTATTTGATGTATAAAAAGTGGAACCAAAAATAGGTCCCAAAATGAATAAAGAATGCATGAAATAAATAGGTATTTTGACTGTATTCTAGCCCTGATCTCCCCCTACTTTATTCCTTGTCGACCTAGTCATCGAGATGCCTAGGTCTCGGGGTTTCGGGTCATAAAATATTTACAATATTTTATTCTTTTTCTTTTCTTTTCTTTATTATATAATTTTGGCATTAAAAACCGCATTTTATACAATATTTACACACATATACATGAATGCTAAAATGCATGAATTAAGCCTATTTACACGCATTTACTAGGGTTTTTAAGGCCAAAATGATAGAATAAAGATGATGAAACATAGATTCATCAATCCCATGATCCTGTCATCCATGTCTGCGCTAAAGAGAACTCCTTCATTTCTGCAAATGCAAACAACCTCGGGAAACGGTTACATAGCTTCCCGTCCCTGTCCAATCATCTTGCCAGTTGGAAATAATTCCCCATCACCGATCTTCGGCCGCAGTCTTGGTGCTAAAAGAGGTAAAACATCGCGGACATCTTCCCACAGAGGAGATTGAAATCGCACCCTCCCAGCCTCGAGCGATCCCCGAACTCCGTATAACTCCCGTAGGAGCCTGATTGCCAGTCTATTTGAATCACCCCATATATGAGTATCCCATTTTGCCAAAAGCGCCTTGTTCATGCATGCTACATCTTGAATTCCCAAAAACCTCCTTCACTTTTTGGGCGTGTCAATTCCTCCCAACCCACCAGGTGCACCCATGTTCTTTGTTGCTTTCCATCGGACCAGAAAAATATCCTCATCATCTTTTCAATTTTTTTCCGTACTCCCACTGGCATCAGTCTAGTGGAAAAAAAGAAAATAGGGATAGCTGAAAGCACATGTTTCAAGAGGATCAACTTTCCACCCTTGGAGAGGGAGACCGCCTTCCAGCCTGCCAACCTTTGCTCGAATCTCTGTAGAATCACATCCCAATCTATCTTCTTGAGTTTTCCCGCTACCAAGGGAAGTCCTAAATACGAAATCGACAGCTCACCTAGAGGGCATCCCAGCAGCTCCGCCATTCTGCCCCTATCTTCCTCCTCCATTCCAAACGGGATCACAACTGACTTATGCTTATTGATCCGAAGGCCCGATAACCTACTGAACACCTCCACGATCTGAACCGCCCTTGTAGTCATATCATCCGAACCTCCCAGAAAGAGCACCGTATCATCTGCATATTGCAAGAGTGGAATGGAGATTTCCCCGCTGCGAAACCCCTCACACCAGCCTTCGTTCATTGCGTACCTGAATAAAACTGCCAATGCATCTGCCACCAGGACAAACAATAAAGCGGCCATAGGACACCCCTGACGAACACCCCTTTGGGGCTGAAAAAACCCCCTTAGGCCTCCCGTTCACCAACACCGAGTAAGTGGAAGTCGTGACACACCTCTTCATCCATTCAATCCATCGATCTGGAAATCCGCGACGCCTCAGGGATACCCACAGAAAGCTCCAGTCTACACAATCGTAAGCCTTCGCATAGTCTATCTTTGAAATCATGGCCTTCTTTTTTTCACGCTTCCACTGAAGGCAAATTTCTGATGCCATAATCATACCATTCGCCATCTGTCGACCGAGAATGAAAGCAGATTGACCTTCAAGAATCACCGAGTCAAGGAAACCCTTAAGCTTGTTTGCTAGAACCTTTGCAAAAATCAAGTAGACGACATTTGAAAGAGCAATCGGTCTATAGTCTTCCACTGTAAATGGATGTTCTTTCTTTGGGAGAAGGACGAGCAAAGCTCTATTGACCTTCTCAAAGCCCCTATTACCCTCCCTAAACCCATTGATCACTTCCATAAGCTCATCCTTCAACAACTCCCAGAATTCCCTGTAGAACAGGACTGGAAAACCATCTGGACCAGGGGCACCGTCTGCATTCAGTCCCCATCCTGCTTTCTTAACCTCCTCCTCTTTAAAAGGGGCCTCAAGCCTCACCACTTGCCCGCCCGACAACACCTTCACCCCTCTCCCAAGCCAGCCCCAACCCTCCCCTCGTCTCCTCCTAGTCGCTTCCACGAAATGTCCTCGGAGAGCACGACCCAGCTGTGTGTCCCCCACCACCCTCTCCCCCCTAACCTCTGGCTCGTGGATGTAGTTTCTCCTCCTTCTTCCTGACGCCATTGCACGGAAAAATTTTGTATTCGCATCTCCCTCCCGCAACCACTTTTGACTGGATCTCTGCCTCCATTCTACCTCTTCTTTTCTATCCTCGAGCAACCGCTCTTCTAACAGCCTCACCCTTGCAGTTATCTCTTCCTGTTCTATCCCTCTCTGATCCTCCAGGCCGTCCAGCTGCACAACGCCCTGCTGGGCCGCACCCCTTCAGGATCTTCGATTCACTTTCACCTCCTTGCTATAAGCCATCAAGAGCTTCTTCAGCAGTGCAAGCTTACATGCCAAGCGCGCCACTGCCGACCCCTCCGGCCTCCACTCAACCCAACATGTAGACACCATTTCCTTGAGTCCTTCCTCCATAAGCCATGATCGCTCGAACCTGAAGAAATATCTTGTCCCCGTCTGCTCCTCAGAAGACCATAGAATTGGGGTATGGTCTGAATGAGCCCGAGGCAACGCCCAAGACCGCAAAGGGGGAAAGCTCTGACCCCTCGGGCGATAGCAAGAATCTGTCCAATCGAGATCTGGATTTAACATTACGCCGAGTGTATGTACACCCAGCATCATCCACGATCGTCTCCCAGCACGTGGACTAAATTTGCAAAGGCCTCTGAACCGATGTCACGACCACCGCCTTGCATAGGCCGATCCTCCGGTAGAATCGTAATATTGAGATCTCCCCCAATGAGCCAAATGTCGTCCTCCCTGACCGAGCCCAACTGCTCCAGATCATCCAACAAAGAGCCACGGTTGTTTCCCGTGGGGCCATACACATTTGTCACAGTAAGGCAAACTCTGTCGAGTCGGCGCTAGAGGCGTAGCGATAAAGAGAAAAGAGATCGTCGTTCACCAATCTTCTCGAATACTGCACTCTTCCAGCCTGTTAGCAGTCCACCTGCCGCCCTTTGCGCCTTTACCTCTGCAAACTCAAAGGCCCTCCCATTCCCTATATCACGCCATACTTCATCTCCTCACCTCGATAGCTTCGTCTCCCGCAGTAATAAAACATCTGCTTGTGCATCAAACATGAGCTTCTTAACCACTAGCCGTTTCTCGGGTCGGCCCAAACCCCTAACATTCCACAATAACACCTTCATATGGACAACCCTTTCTTCTTCCTCGATGGTGCCACTACCCCCAAACTTTCCGCAAAGCTTCTGTCTAGAACGCTGAAATAACTGGGTCGCCCGAGCGGAGATGCCGACCCATCAGCTTCCCTTACTGCCAACCGACTTCCCAAACCAGCCCTCAGTGAGGCTTTTGATGAATCCACATTTCATCATCTTTATTCTATCATTTTGGCCTCAAAAACCCTAGCAAATGCATGTAAATACCCTTAATTCATACATTTTAGCATCCATGCATATGTGTATAAATAGTGTATAAAATATAGTTTTTAAAGCCAAAATTATAGAATAAAGAAAAGGAAAAGAAAAAGAATAAAATATTGTAAATATTTTATGACCCGAAATCCCGAGACCTAGGAATCTCGATGAATAGGTCGACAAGGAATAAAATAGGGGGAGATAAGGGCCACAATACCAATAAAATTCCCTTTCATTTTATTCATTCTTTATTCATTTTTGGGACCTATTTTTGGTTTCACTTTTTATACCTCAAATAAAGAAACATTGTAAATGAAAGTTGTAGATAATTAAATATAGAAAAATACAAAATTGATTTCACTCAAAAATAATATACAAATAAAAAGATATGATCTTCAAAATACCAACTTCCCAGACCTGTATCTCTCAAATAAAAGCTCGAAACACATCAAAATCACCTTTGATTGTATATATTTTTAAATAATCTATTTAATGAATGTGGTCTCGCATTTTGCGGAGCTATGGTTTGAAAGTTAAGTTTTGTAACCCTATTATATACTTGTACAGATTAAAATACTCATTTTATTATTTATTCATTATTTTCCTAATTTTATATTTTTATAATTTTATAAATATTTTTTACAATATATATGTACATTAAAATCAGAATAAAAACCAAAAGAAAATTCAAAAATAAAATACATGAATATAATACATAGGTACAATACCAATACATATATCTATACAATTACTACTTATATTTTATTAAGTGTACAAATTATATCAGAAAAATAAAATAAAAATATATTCAAGTGTATATAAATATTTTATAAATTTATAAAATAATAAACAAAATAAATAAAATTAAATATACAAAATAAAAATAAAATATTAAAATATATAGAAGAATATACCTATATAGGACATAAAAGGTAACTTGTAATTCTATACCTCATAAAAAGAAATAAAAATCACCATAAAATTCTTTATAAAATAAGGAACATTTTTTATTTTATAACCTAAAATAAATAAAATCATTTATTATTTTATTTTGAATTTACAAATAATTTTTGCTTGGATTTTCCTGGTTGGTCCACGTGGACCAACCAGGTGCGGTCATTTGTTGATCTCGGTCAACTCCCTGACCGAGGCCTGCCAACCTTCTGACAACTTGATTTCGGCCTGATTTCGCCCATTTTTTGAGCCAAATCCCTTCATCTTCCTCCGTCGCCTTCTTCTTGACTTCTTCTCTCTGTACATCCGTGATACTCGTCGTGCCTTCAGATTGCTCCAGATCTCCATCATTAGCGCGTGGTCTCGCCCGCAAGTCACGCAACCATCTCTCTACTTAACGGACCTGCCACCTTCGAGCGCAAATTGACACCCCTTTCGATCTGCTTTCTCCACCCCTAGAGCGCTCTAGAGTGAGAGGAAGGTGACAGCTTCTATATCCAACCTTCACGCAGGTCGAGCAAGGGCCTAGGCGGTCTCCACCATCTCCGCCGACCACCGGCGTCGAGGTCCCCTTCCTCTGGTTCCGACCATCGAGGTACCCCTTTTTCCTTATTTCTTTTTTCATTTTCTTGTCCGCCGTAGTCGTAGGAACTTTTCCCTATCGTTTATTTCGCTTATCGATCGCTCAATAGCCATCTCGAATCCCCTCGCCGTAGCGCACCTCCGATCGACTTCCATCCAGCTCGCGCCGCCGTTCCACACCACCACCGCACCTCCGCGGGGTCCAGGCAGTTTGCCCTGGACCCTCTCATCCATTTTTGCAGGTCTATCGCGTGTAACATCCCCTGGAGACCTGTCTTCGTACTTTGCCGGAGATACCTGGAGCTCGAAGCTCTGCCGCCTTTGTGCCAACGCCACAGAGCCTTTCCGATGACGTCGAGACCTCCAACACATAGAGTGACCTCCCAGGAGCTTCCCGACCGATTTTGAGCCCGAAGCATTGCTAGAGACCCGAGATCCAGCTCGGGAAAATTTGCCTCGCCGACGTTCTTCCCCGTTCTTCCTCGTTACCTCTCCGCCGTCCGATCCGATCGCCGCCCCAGTTCGATCCTCCACCATCGGATCTCGCCCGTTCGCCGCCGTTCGATCAAGACCCATGATCTAATCCTGCCCTCTCATCCACGAAGGGGTATCGGCCGTCCACGACTCGCCACGTGTCCCGAAGAAGATTTCAGTCGTTGGATCGCTAGGCATTGGGTATTTTGCACCTAAGCCCTCGCCTATTTCTGTATTTCATTTTAATCCATAAACTTTCAGGCGTAGTTTAAATAATTTGTAATATTTGCATTTAGACCCCTGCACTTATTTTATTTGCACTTAAGTCTAGTCCACGCCACCTCACGTGACTCATACACGTGGGTGGTGGGTATTTTGCATCGGATCACCTGAGGTTTTCTGTATTTAATTTTAGTACAGAAACTTTTTATTTAAGTTGTAATATTTTGGTAAAATTACATGTTAGCCCCTGGAGCTTTGTGATATTGCAGAAATACCCCTACTAGGTCGTGTGCCTAGTGCGCATGAGTTTGGCAATTTTGCAGGGAACCCCCTCCGGGTTTGGATATTTATATTTGGTCCTGAAACTTTATTTATTAGTTATATATTTGGTGAAAAATTGCACTTTGGCCCCTGTGTTTCTGGATATTTACATTTCTACCCCTGCTAGTAGTGTATTTTCTTTTTGTTTCCTCTATTTATTTCATGCACCTATAAAATCCGAAAAATTACCAAAAAATATCATAAGTTCCTGTTCATTGTAGGTTCACGCTATATTTTCATTTTGCATTTTTGTTGCATTTTAATATTTATAAAAATAAAAAACAAACATTCTCTCTAATGTTTGCATTAGAAAATGCCTAAAAAATATAAAAACTTATCGAAAAATTCCAAAAAAAATCTATTTTGTGTATTTTAGTGTGTTTTAACTTTTTTCCAAAAATCATTAAAAATTTCAAAAGAAAACCCATAAAAAGTATAAAACCCCAAAAATCTTCATAAAAATATTAAAAATTCAAGAAAAATATTAAAAATATAATCTTTGTCTTGGAATTTTTCTTTTTTTATTATATTTTCTTTAAAATTAATTTGGAAAGTTTTTGTTACTATTTGATATTTTATTTCTCCATTTTAGTTTCAGCTTTTCATTTTGTTCCCTGTTTTTAGTATTTTTGACTTTAAAAATACCAAAAAAATTATAAAAAATATAAAGAAATCACAAAAACATTATAAAAATATAAAAAGATCAAAAATATTTCATTTTCTGAATTTAGCTTATTTTTACCTATTTTTATAAATAATGTATTCCTATCTTTCTTACTTTGTTTATTTACTCCATTATTTAAAAAGGAAAATATATATAATATAAAAAGGAAATAGAAAATCAGAAATTAAAAACCAAAATATAAAATATAAATTAAAAAGAAAAAATATATAATTAAAAACCCACCAAAAATAGCACTTGTAGGCATTTGACCACTTTCACATTTTACTAGCATTATTGCCTTATTCTATCATGTCTGCTCCCTGTGTTCGACACTCTACACATACTTGCACTATACACATATTTTGCAGAGTTATAATAAATTTTAACTCCACATTTGCTTCTCATTGGTTGATTCTTGTTGTGGGTTAATTGTTGTTTGAAGTTCGGATTTCGTGTGGTCGATTTAGCGACTGAGTTCCCACCTTGTATGGAACTTAAGACCTTCGATTGCCGGGGAGCAACAATGTTTAGATTGAGATTCATTATTGACAGTGATTATTTGCCTATTTTTGAGCTCTACTCATTTGATATTATTGTTTGACTTATCTAATCACCCTCTCTTTGTACTTTGTGCGAGGTACCGCGGATCGAGGGAGGCACTATATCCAAGGCACTTGTGCACCCATGTGAAGGCGAAGAGTGACTACTGACCTTGCATCAAAGGAGATTTGGAGGATCTGAGGAGACAGGCGTCATCTTGAGCATTTTTGCGTATTTGTCCATTTGTGTAATTTCAAGTGAGAAGAGAGACTTTAAATTGTAATAACTTGGACTCTCCAGGACACTCGGGCCCGATTTCCGAGGGATTGTTCCCTTGGGGACCTCTTCTATTTTCGCGGTTTTATCGCTGGTTTTGTTTTCTTCGCTTTTCTTTTATTTTGATTCACAAATATTTTTGCCCCTAGACTTAGGATTTTATTGTGATTGTGACGTAATTAATTAGGACCCCACATCTAATATTTTGCATGTGCCTATAGACCGTAAGTGGACCTAATTAATAACTCACAAAAGAAAAAGCTATTTTGGTCACCTGAGGAGTCACGTGCCGCTAGAGGCCGAATACAGCACTGGCAGGATCCGTTGTGGCGGACACCGATCGGCATCAGAGACCGAACTCTGACTCCTCTTGTTGACCATTTAGCTAATGTTCTTCTCGTGTAGAAATTCTTGTCTAAGGTCGATTTCTTCTTGCATCATATAGGCAGTTTAATTTCTGTCTTTAATTTATGCGTGGATCACCTTGCATGTAGAGTTCTGGAGCAAGGTACGCATTTCTATCTCTACATGCATCATTGTGTTTGATCACACATCAGCTTTTTCAACTTCCTCCCCCGTTTTATTGGACTTAAAATAACTAGGAGATCGAAAAATTCGTTAGGTGTTGTCTGTATTTCAGAAAAATACTAAAAATAGTGAAAATCATAAAATTGGGACTGTTAATGCAAACTTGACCTTAAAACTCATCCCACCAAAAAAATTTTGTCTTGGGGAGAGTAACCCCCTCCTTGTTTGATTTATCTGCTGCGAAGAGTGACCCAACACTAGGATAGAGCTACGCCTAAAATTCTGGTTGACTACTGATCGTGGTTAGTCGTTCTCCAGTGAGGATCTCTCTGGTAACCGGTAAAGCGGACCGCGACGTCCTTAGCAGAGTGAATTAGCGGGAACAACCGGGTTACGGTCCGTAATTCATACTGGCTGGGAAAGATCTAACGTAGATCGGGACAACCGACTAGGAAAGTAGGATTCCTAACAGCTCGCTCTAACGCTCTGATAGATTGACTAATCACCTAATAAATTTTGACAAGATAACATACCGAACTTTCACGGTCATCAGCTCAAGAGTTGTGTAGGTGAATTGGGAGTTTGATTGACCATCTTGTTTGCATTCCAGATCTCATCCGCCTTTCTCTCTAGATCAAGATGATGGGAAGGAGATCCTTTAGGCCACGTCTAGTGGCACCGCTATCAAGCACTCCTCCTTTTTCATCTAGGTCGGCTTCGGGGAGTTTAGACCCACTCTCCGAGCCTGAATTCACGTCCACCCTGTTCCCCCTTGATCACCCTTCTTCTACCAGTCCAGTGGTGTCAGAATTTAGTGCATCACAGAGTTCAGAGCATTTGACGGCACCTGAGATGGATTCTTTTGACTTTGCAGAAAACCAAGATATGGAAGGCAGAGAGGAACACCCAGATGAGCAGAGACCACCTCCGTACATATATGATCAAGCTGTCATCAACAATTCACTTGCAGAGACAGATCAGAGACCAGGGAGTGTTCATGGGTGACATCATGAGGGAGATGCGTGAGGGACGAGAAGAACGACATGAGGGCAGTGATATACCAGACGAAGGAGGAGAACCTAACCAGGAGAGACCGGCTCTGAGGACCATGAGGCAATTGCACAACCCATGTGCAACCCTCACGCACCAATGGATCCGACTCCCTCCCATCTATGGAGACTTCGAGCTTTGCCCACATACCATTCAGCAACTGCTCAAGTTTCACGGGCTGGCCACCGAAGAACCTCACCTCCATCTGCAAGTGTTTGAAATGACATGCAGTACAATCCATGACAGGTTTGTGACTGAGGACACCATCAAAATGATAGCCTTCCCGTTCTCCTTGGTTGATAGAGCCGCCTATTGGCTGAAACTTTTGGGGAGGTACATAGACACTTGGGAGCAACTCCAGAACGAGTACTTGAACAAGTACTATCCACTCGGCCGGACAAATGTAGCAAGAGCAATGATCACTAATTTCACAATGATCCCCAATGAACAATTCCATGAAGCTTGGGATCGCTTTAGAGAGCTCATAGATCGATGTCCACACCATGAGATATCACAGCCCAATCTTGTCCAAAGTTTCTTTTGCGGGCTGACATCGGAGCTGCAGGGGCTAGTAAACGCCTCTTGTGGGGGATCTTATTTCTCCAAGGATGCAGAAGCGGTCTAGACCATCTATGAACAGATGGCAGAAAACTCTACAGTGATGTCCTAGGGCTGAATCTACACAAACTCCAAGGTCCCGCCCACAAGCTACTTCTTATCACCGCATTGCCAGGATCGATGCAGGGAACCATACTTCGTCAGCAGCAGCAGCACAAGATGAATCATCAGCTGCCGACATGGGCAAAATCAGTGAAAAATTGGACCGCATTGAGATTTTAGAGAAGAAGCAAGGCCAAGGTCTGACACAGATATACCAGTTGGATAAAACCACGAGTGACCTGAAGATTCACATCTTGAGTATTCAGGAGGCACAATCAGCTTCACATCCGCCTCCTAGGTCACTGGCTGAGTCCAGAGGTAGCCGTTTTACCCTACCACCCCTCGCATATCGACAAGTTCACCATGTCCAGGAGGTGCCAGTATAGCAGTTACCACACTATTCACAACAGCCACCATGTCATGACACTCAGATGGTGGTCTATCAGCCGGATCAGCCATTGGCAGTACTACCACCTCCACCCTTTGAGCAGGAGCCGTTGATGGAAGTCAACGGGATATGGTACGACCGATACCCCCAGCAGGCTGGAATTCGTCGTGATTACCCAGGATTCCGTTGGACCACCGGAGGTGCCTCATCCCAACAGCAGCCTCCAGCTCAGGGCAGTCATAGTAGCCAACACCAAAAGCCCTAATACTCCCAACAACAGCAGCATTATCATCAGAATCCTCGTCCCACCTATCAGGGACAACAATGGAGGCAGCGACAGCAACCTTACCAGCAGCAGTACTCCCAGTCTCACCAGCAACCTCAGTTCCAACAAGGGAACACTCCCAGTTCTCCTGCACCTACCTTGGAGAACCCAGCACTTGACGATCTCTCCCGCTTGCTCTCCAAACAGCAAGCATCTTTCCGGCGAGAAATGGATGAGTTCCGGCAGGAAATGAGGGACAAAATAAAAGGAAAAGCCGCCATAGGTGCACAGAGCGAGCCAAACCCGAATAACTTGAAGAGAAAGTCTGAGCAGGTATAGTCTACAGGAGATACCACTCCTAGTGCTTATTTGAATGACATGTACTCTATGTTTGATACTCACTTCGTGTCACTTAGGAGCGGTAGGGAACCAGCAGGCGGTGCCTCATCTGAGGGACAACACCATGAAGAATCTAGAGCCCCAGATGAGGAGAGAAGCAGTGTTGATGCTGCTAACAATGATGATAATGATGGTGGTGCTGATGCCACCAAGGATGACGATCCAGACGACGGTGCTGAGTCCGTAGTGAAACCGGGTGCAGACGGTGGTGTTGATACCACCATTTTTGATGCAGAACCAGAGCGTGGTGCTGAGGCTGCAAAGGAGAATATTTTGGTGGTGCTGATACCCCATTTTGAGTCCAAATGTATTCCAACCTTCTGTATTGCCGTTTTCTGTATCTCTAGACACTATGAAAAAGAACAAAAAAATAAATAAAGGAAAGGTTTCTTCATCAATTCTGAGTCCATGTGTATTGAATGATGATGTTTGCATGGAGTTCAGTCCTTCACAGGCCCAGAAACCTTCTCCTAGCCCTCTGTCTGAGGAGGGCCCATCCATCCCCTTCCCTCAAGCACTCCGCTCGACGAAGGGGAATAAAACCAAAAATCCCAAAAAGAAGGAATAGTTAGAGTTCAGCCAACATATGATAGAAAGATTTCAGATACAGCTGACTCTACAGGAGGCACTTGAGCACATCCCCCTTTTCCAAAAGAAACTGAGAGAAAAGACCACTGTACGTAGGAAGAGGCGGAATACTAGAGGAGAAATCCATGTGTTGATCCGTGCCACATGTTGTGCCATTCAGAACCAGCTGCCAGCTAAAAGACGACCTGATGCAGGAGCTCCATATGTCATATGCTAGATTAGTGAGCAGCCGTTTGATCGTACTCTATTAGACATCAGCTCTTCTATCAACCTCCTTCCGGCAGCCTTACTCGACCGATTCGAGTTCGGCCCGCTCCATCGGAGTCGGACAATCCTTTAGTTTGCTGATAGGTCTATCAAGAGGCGGAAGGGGTTGTTGAGAGACGTGGTCGTTACCATTCAGGGCCTGAAATTCCCCGTGGACTTTGTTGTATTGGACATGGAGACCCCTGAGTCGGTAACCGATACTCCCATCATACTAAGACACTCATTCTTGGCCACGGCCAAGGCGGTGACCGACCATGATAGTGGGAAGGTGTACTTTCGTGTAGAGGGTGAGAGTATACAAATAGAGACGATTGACGAAACCCGAGCGAGAGATTCATCCTGCTCAGAACCATGCAGTGACACAGTACATATGACAGATGCAGAGTTAGACGTCCACCAGGAGTGTGATTTTGTGATGACCGATGATGAAGCAGTTTGGGAAGAACCAGAAGCACGAGCCCTCGCCTTGTCTGCAGACTCAGAGTACAAACCTTTTATGGTAGACGAGAGTTCGGAGAGTACACCCTTGGCAGATGACACTATAGAGGCTGACAGTTGCGTGATGAGTGGAGAAGTTGATGATTGTTCAGATTCAGATCCCTCAAAGGCAGACTTTGATTAGAAGGATTTTGATACATATTTGACATGTCTGTTTCCCGATGAGCCGACAGAGAGGACGGAGAGCGAGCCAGCGCAGATGATAGACACACCAACAGGGTTTCCTTCATCGGATTTACAGGTACAACGAGAGTTCTCATATGCAGACATGGTTGCTTTTACACAGACATATTAGAAGCCAGATTTGCCAGCTCCCACCAAGCCAGAATTGAAGCCTTTATCGCAGTCGCTCAAGTATAGATTCCTTGCAGGAGAACCAGATATGCACCCAGTCATTATCTCAACATATTTGACTGGAGAACAAGAATCTCGTTTGATGGAGGTTCTTGAACGAAACTGCAAGGCAATAGGATGGAGTGTGGCTGATCTCAAGGGGATAAGTCCGGCTCTGTGCTCCCATCGTATCTACCTCGAAGAGGATGCTAAGCCATCGCGTGAGTTCCAGCGACGGCTGAACCCGAACCTTCGAGATGTGGTAATGAAGGAAATATCTAAATGGTGGAGCGTTGATTTTATCTACCCCATCTCCGACTCTAAGTGGGTTATTCCTTTACACGTGGTACCTAAGAAGATGGGTGTCACTACAGTTGTGAATGAGTCTGGAGAGGAGATCGCCACCCGGATACCCACTTCTTGGAGGGTCTGTGTGGACTACAGACGATTGAATGGGGCCACCAAGAAGGATCATTTCCCACTGCCATTTATTGATCAGATTATCGAGAGGCTAGCATAGAAGAGTCATTACTGTTTTCTTGACGGGTATTCCAGATACAATCAAGTGGCTATTGCGCCTGAAGATCAGGATAATACGACGTTCACCTGTCCATTTTGGACTTATGCTTTCAGACGGATGCCCTTTGGCCTATGTAACGCTCCGACGACATTCCAGAGGTGCATGTTGTCCATCTTTTAGGACATGATAGGTGACTGCTTGGAGGTCTTCATGGATGATTTATCGCTCTATGGCGATGGGTTTGATGCTTGTCTTGACTGCCTAGACCGAGTATTTCAGCGCTGCATAGTGGTAAACCTTATACTATCTTGGGAGAAGAGTCACTTTATGGTAACTCAGGGGACGATCCTTGGTCACATCATCTCCAACAGGGGCATAGAGGTTGATCCGGCCAAGGTGGATATCATTAGAAAACTCAATCCACCGTCCAATTTGAGACAGTTGCGGTCTTTTCTGGGGCATGTCGGTTTCTACTGGCAATTCATTCAGGACTTCGGTCAAATTGCCAGACCGCTTACAGATTTATTGATCAAAGAAACCAAGTTCCTTTTAGATGATAAGTGTCTTAAGTCCTTCGAGACTCTCAAGAATTTAGTTGTCAAGGCTCCTGTCCTTCAGCCACCCGATTGGTCTCTTCCATTTGAGATCATGACGGATGCTTCTGATTATGCCATAGGGGTTGTGCTTGGACAGAGGAGGGATGGATTACCCTATGCCATACACTACGCTACCCGGACATTGGATGCAGCTCAAAGGAATTATACAGTGACTGAGAAAGAGATGCTAGCGGTAGTCTTTGCTTTGGATAAGTACAGATCTTACATTCTTGGATCTAGAGTGACAACTTTTACAGATCACACTGCCATTCAGTACTTTGATGTCGAAGAAGGATGCCAAAGCCAGATTGACCAGATGGATCCTTCTCCTCCAGGAATTTGATATCGAGATTAAGGATAAACCTGGAGTTAAGAATGTTGTGGCAGATCACCTCTCCGCCTAGAGAACCTTGAGGAATCTGAGCCCATAGCACATATTACTGAGACTTTTCCAGATGAGGCGATCCTTGCTATCACCTCTCTTCCATGGTATGCTGACATTGTGAATTACCTTGTTGCCAAATCTATTCCACAAGGTTGGCCCAGACAGCGGCTTGAGACCTTCCTTGCGAAGGCAAAGTCGTACCATTGGAAGGACCCCGTCCTTTATCATGAAGAAGGGGGCAACATCTGGAGACGGTGCATTCCTCAAGATGAGCAATATAGCATCATCACCTACTGCTACAAGCTTGAGGCAGGAGGACATCATTCTGGGAGACAGACAACACAGAAGGTGCTCCAGTCCAGCCTTTGGTGGCCTACCCTTTTCAAGGATTCTGATGAGTTCGTGAGAAGGTGTACTGACTATCAGAAGATGGGTACTTGCGGACAGAGAGACATGATGCCCATGCATCCCATTCACTTTTGTGAGGTTTTTGACGCATGGGGGATTGATTTCATGGGCCCATCTCCTAAAAGTCAGGGGTTTGAGTATATTCTCCTTGCTGTAGATTATGTGAGTCGTTGAGTTGAGGCCATCCCCGCCCAAGCTCAGATGCTAAAACCGTATGTCGTTTCTTGAGGAAAAATATTATTTCACAGTTCGGGGTACCTAGAGTCTTGATTTCAGATGGGGGTCTCACTTTATTAACGACAAGGTAAAGGCCCTTGCAGACGAGTTCAGTATTGACCACCGTGTTGCCATGCCATATTACCCTTAGATAATGGTCTTGCTGAAGTATCGAATAGGGAGATTAAGACAATTTTACAGAAGGTAGTCCGTCCAGATCGAAAGTATTGGTCGAAGATTTTGGACTCGGTCTTGTGGGCCTATCGGACTTCCTTCAAGACACCATTAGGGATATCTCCCTTTCGTCTCATCTATGGCAACCCATGTCATTTACCAGTGGAGATAAAGTATAAGTCACTTTGGGCAGTTACAGAGCTATTATTGGATCCTAAGAGTGTAGGAGAATAGAGGAAAGCAGAGTTGGTAGCCCTGGAAGAACTAAGAGATACAACCTTCTCAAGTGGCCTACAGTATAAGGAGAAAGTGAAAGTATGGCACGATTCACGGATCAGCCATAAACAATTTGAGCCAGATCAGCAAGTATGGTTATTTGATGCTAGGTTAAAATTATTCCCAGGGAAACTACAAAGTAAATGGAAAGGACCATATGTGGTCCGGAAGGTGCATGATAATGGTAGCATTGATATATCCGAACCTTCATCATCTTCCACTTTTAGAGTCAATGGTCACCGCTTGAAACCATATCTAGATCATGACCCACCGACCGTTGATGTTGCCCCGATTCATCTGGTATGAGATGTGCTCGTTGACTCACACCTTTTGCATCTCGTACATGATTATCACTTCTATCTTCCTCTTTATAGATCCATTTGTCTATATCATTCATTCATTCTTCTACTATGTTTGTCACCCCGTCGTCATCTTATGATTTTGCTATATTTAGGACGCACTTTATCCTAAGTATAGGGGGGGGGGGTGCACCCCGAGTTTCTCTATTCTTTGATCCTCTCCATTGTCTCCTCTTCTTGTCTATACTTAGGGATATCTTACCCTAAGTATAGGGGGAGACAATCAGAGTACGATTTGTTCATTCCCACCCTTGACCCACCATGCGTTGTGTACAGACTGTTGTACTTAGGATTATTTGATCCTAAGTATGGGGGGAAGGTCAACTTCTCATTCATTCATTCCTTCCTGTATTTATTTATTCATTCTTTAGACTTGTCTATACCAGTACGAGTTATGTCTTCTCTTTTCTCTCTGATCTATGAGGACATATCTCAAGCTAAGTATAGGGGGTCATATATACTGCGTATATACTATAGCCATAACTCATACTTCGTATTTTCTTAATAAATATGGATAAAAAAATTCTTCAAAAACCTTAATAAAAAGATGTTTATATTCCTCAAATTCTTTTTGTATTTACTAATTAATAAATCAGGTGAAGAAACTTTGCAAAATGTTTGAAAAATAGTTTGAAAATCTTTGTGAAAAAACTTTTGAAAACTATTTGGAAAATATTTTGTTACATGTTTGCAACCTTTGTAAAAATATTTTGGTTTGTAAAGTTTATTTTCTTTGTGTGAAATAAAACGTTTGAAAAATGATTTGCAAATGGTTTGAAAAATGGTTGTAAAAGTATTTTGAAAAATCTATCTATACTGTTTGAAAAACCTTTGCAAAATGATTTTCAAATGTGTGTACATAGTTGTAAAAATATTTGTAAAAAATTATTTTGGACTATAGTTTTTCAAAATTGTTTATAAAATCATTTTCAAATAAATTGAGTAATATATACATCACACCTAAAATTCTTTATATGTATATTTATAAAATTGACCACCTACCCTTGTAAATTCTTAAAATCCACTTCTTGTAAATATAAGATGCTTCCCCGTGTAAATATTTTAATCTAATTTTTATCCAAAATTTTTGTTTTCAAAAATTCCAAAAACATTTGCAAAATTAAAATACCAAAAACATTTGAAAAAGCCCTTGAAAAACACAAAAAAATGCATATGCATCATCTTTTCAAAAATCCACAAAAAGATCAAAACCTTTGAAAATTGCATCGCAAAAATATTTTCTGAAGTCTTCATAGCATTTGCATAGCATTCACATTTTTCGGATTGAGTTTGATAGTTGAACAAGTCTAAGTAAAATCCGGAGATTGGAGCTTGATTGGACCGTAAAATCTACCTAATAACAGGAACCTTATAGGAGCTGGAATTGAGGTACTTCAGGTCTAGTTGACTTAATTCTTTGAGGATCACGAGACTTAGTTCAATGGATTCTTGACTGCCTAAGTAGAGTATTTTGGAACACACGCACGACTCTTGTTGATAATGACCTAACTTGCACACCTGCACCTTTCACATGTCTCAACTCAGTTAGAGTGGTGAGGAGGTTGGATTTGTCGGTATGAGACGCACACAAGTGGAAACACTTGTCCTCCTCTAGGGAGGGAAGTGCACCCCAACCCGTCCAGTGGTGAGGAATTCTAAAGACAAGAGAGTGTGGGTTGCAATAAAGCTTCAAAAGAGGGACAGTCTACTGGCTCAAGAGGAAAAACTCCTTATGTAAATGTTGATGTACATAGTATTCCAAAAAATGTGGACAAGCCTGTACAAAAATAAAATGCCTGCAAAGTATGTGAATATGTTGTAAAGTCAATAAGCAAGCTTGAGCACCAAAAGTCAAATCATGTGAGCCTGCAGCTGGGTGACTTGACTACACTGGTCTTGCATCCTAGGATAGGTAGCTACACTGGCTATCGTCCATTCTTCTCTTCACCCCATCCTCTTGAGCTAGTTTCCACTTGAACTTAGAAGGGAATACCCTGCTCCTCGAGGAAGGATTCATTGGATTGGGGAATCATTGGGTTGTCATGCTGGAGAAGTCAGTCTCTTTGTCATTCTAGTTGGGGAGAGCCACAATCACTTACACTGTACGAGTCAGATTCATAGTCGTAAGCGTTTGCGTATGAGTTGAGATATTTCTGACTTGGCTTTTGAGCAGACTTGGACAGAGTTTTGGGATTCTCGAAGGCTGTTGGATTTCAAATCTAGTTCTCATTAAGGTTCCGCCCGCACTAAAATTCCAAAGGTCCGACTTAAGCTCCAAACTTTGATTTTGTGAAGACAAGTTTGATAATTAAACTAAATCCACTTTCTTCTTTTTCTTTTCTTTGTTTTTCTTTTCTGCACTTATTGCATAAGTGTTTGCTAGGGACTAGCAAAGGCAAAGTATAGGGGGATGATGAATCCACATTTCATCATCTTTATTCTATCATTTTGGCCTCAAAAACCCTGGCAAATGCATGTAAATACCCTTAATTCGTACATTTTAGCATCCATGCATATGTGTATAAATAGTGTATAAAATATAGTTTTTAAAGCCAAAATTATAGAATAAAGAAAAGGAAAAGAAAAATAATAAAATATTGTAAATATTTTATGACCCGAAATCCCGAGACCTAGGCATCTCGATGAATAGGTCGACAAGGAATAAAGTATGGGGAGATAAGGGCCACAATACCAATAAAATTCCCTTTCATTTTATTCATTCTTTATTCATTTTTGGGACCTATTTTTTATTTCACTTTTTATACCTCAAATAAAGAAACATTGTACATGAAAGTTGTAGATACTTAAATATAGAAAAAATACAATTGATTTCACTCAAAAATAATGTACAGATAAAATGATATGATCTGAATAAAAATCCAAAATACCAACTTCCCCGACTTGTATCTCTCAAATAAAAGCTCGAAACACATCAAAATCACCTTTAATTGTATATAATTTTAAATAATCTATTTAATGAAGGTGGTCTCGCATTTTACGGAGCTACGGTTTGAAAGTTCAGTTTTGGAACCCTATTGTATACTTGTACATATTAAAATACTCATTTTATTATTTATTCATTATTTTCCTAATTTTATATTTTATAATTTTATAAATATTTTTTAAAATATATGTGTACATTAAAATCAGAATAAAAACCTAAAGAAAATTCAAAAATAAAATACATGAATATAATACATAGGTACAATACCAATACATATACATATAGAATTACTACTTATATTTTATTAAGTGTACAAAATATATCAGAAAAATAAAATAAAAATATATTCAAGTGTATAAAAATATTTTATAAATTTATATAATAACAAACAATATAAATACAATTAAATATACAAAATAAAAATAAAATATTAAAATATATAGAAGAATATACCTATATAGGACATAAAAGGTAACTTGTAATTCTATACCTCATAAAAATAAATAAAAATCACCATAAAATTCTTTATAAAATAAGGAACATTTTTTGTTTATAACCTAAAATAAATAAAATCATTTACTATTTTATTTTGAATTTACGAATAATTTTCACTTGGATTTTCCTGGTTGGTCCACGTGGACCAACCAGGTGCGGTCATTTGTTGACCTCGGTCAACTCCCTGACCGAGGCCTGCCAACCTTCTGACAACTTTTTTTCGGCCCGATTTCTCCCATTTTTCGAGCCAAATCTTTTCATCTTCCTCCGTCGCCTTCTTCTTGACTTCTTCTCTTTGTACATCCGTGATTCTCGTCGTGCCTTCAGATTGCTCCAGATCTCCATCATTAGCGCGTGGTCTCGCCCGCAAGTCACGCAACCATCTCTCTACTTAATGGATCTGCCACCTTCGAGCGCAAACTGACACCCCTTTGGATCCGCTTTCTCCACACCTAGAGTGCTCTGGAGTGAGAGGAAGGTGACAGCTTCCATCTCCAGCCTTCAGGCAGGTCGAGGAAGGGCCTAGGCGGTCTCCACCATCTCCACCGACCACCGGCGTTGAGGTCCCCTTCCTCTGGTTCCGACCATCGAGGTACCCCTTCTTCCTTATTTCTTTTTGCATTTTCTTGTCCGTCGTAGTCGTAGGAACATTTCCCTATCATCCATTTCGCCTATCGATCGCTCAATAGCCATCTCGAATCCCCTCGCAGGAGCGCACCTCCGGCTGACTTCCATCCAACTCGCACCGCCGTTCCACACCACCACCGCACCTCCGTGGGGTCCACGCAGTTTGCCCTGGACCCTCTCATCCATTTTTGCAGGTCTATCGCGCGTAACGACCCATGGAGACCCGTCTTCGTACTTTGACGGAGGTACCTGGAGCTCGAAGCTCCATCGCCTTTGTGCCAGCGCCACAGAGCCTCTCCGACGACGTCGAGACCTTTAGCACATATAGCGACCTCCCAGGAGCTTCCCGACCGATTTTGAGCGCAAAGCATCGCCGGAGACCCAAGATCCAGCTCGAGGAAGTTCGCCTCGCCGGTGTTCTTCCCCATTCTTCCTCGTTTTCTCTCCGCCATCCGATCCGGTCGCCACCCCAGTTCCATCCTCCACCATCGGATCTCGCCCGTTTACCGTCGTTCGATCAAGGCCCAGGATCTAATCCTGGCCTCTCATCCGCGAAGGGGTACCGACCGTTCACGACTCGCCACGTGTCTTGAAGAAGATATCAGCCGTTGGATCGCTAGGTGTTGGGTATTTTGCACCTAAGCCCTCGCCTATTTCTGTATTTCGTTTTAATCTATTAACTTTCAGGTGTAGTTTAAATAATTTATAGTATTTGCATTTAGACCCCTGCACTTATTTTATTTACACTTAGGTCCAGTCCATGTCACCTCACGTAACTCACGCACTTGGGGGTGGTGGGTATTTTGTATCGGACCACCTGAGGTTTTTTATATTTCACTTTAGTCCAGAAACTTTTTATTTAAGATGTAATATTTTGGTAAAATTGCATGTTGGCCCCTGGAGCTTTATGATTTTGCAGAAATAACCATGCCAGGTCGTGTGCCTAGTGCGCGTGAGTTTCGTAATTTTGCAAGGAACCCCCTCCGGGTTTGGGTATTTATATTTGGTCCTGAAACTTTGTTTATTAGTTATATATTTGGTGAAAATTTGCACTTTGGCCCCTGTGTTTCTGGATACTTACATTTCTGCCCCTGCAGTAGTGTATTTTCTTTGTGTTTCCTCTATTTATTTCATGCACCTATAAAATTCTAAAAATTACCAAAAAATACCATAAGTTCCTGTTGCATTGTAGTTTCATGCTATATTTTCATTTTGCATTTTTTTGCATTTTAATATTTATAAAAAATCAAAAACAACCATTTTCTCTACTGTTTGCATTAGAAAATACCTAAAAAATATAAAAACTTATCAAAAAATTCCAAAAAAATCTATTTTGTGTATTTTAGTGTGTTTTAACTTCTATCCAAAAATCATTAATAATTTCAAAAGAAAAACCATAAAATATGTAAAACCGCAAAAATCTTCATAAAAATATTAAAAATTCAAGAAAAATCCTAAAGATATAATCTTTATCTCGGAATTTTTCTTATTTTATTATCTTTTATTTAAAATAATTTGGAGAATTTTTGTTACTATTTGATATTTTATTTCTCCGTTTTAGTTTCAGCTTTTCATTTTATTCCTTGTTTTTAGTATTTTTTACTTTAAAAATACCAAAAAATAGGAAAAATATAGAAAAATCACAAAAACATTATAAAAATATAAAAAGATAAAAATATTTTATTTTCTGAATTTTGCTTATTTTTATGTATTCTCATAAATACTTTATCCCTCTCTTTCTTACTTTGTTTATTTAGTCCATTATTTAAAAAGAAATATATATATATATATAATATAAAAAGAAAATAGAAAATCCGAAATAAAAACGAAAATATAAAATTATAAATTATAAAGAATAAAATATAAATTTAAAAACCCACCAAAATAGCACTTATAGGCATTTGACCACTTTCACATTTTTCAGGCATTACTACCTTATTCTATCTTGTCTGCTCCCTGTGTTCGACACTCTACACATACTTGCACTATACACATATTTTGTAGAGTTATAATAAATTTTAACTCCACATTTGCTTCTCATTGGTTGATTCTTGTTGTGGGTTAATTTTTGTTTGAAGTCCGGATTTTGTGTGGTCGATTCAACGATTGAGTTCCCGCCTTGTGTGGAACTTAAGACCTTCGATTTTTGGCTCCATCAGCTTCCACTGACCTCCTCCTTCCTCTCTTCTTTATCGACGTGCCTTTCCTTTCAAAGCACCACCCATACCGCTTATACTCACCGCCTCCCATAACCCCTCCCCCCATTGGCACCTCCTGTTTGGTCTCCTCCGCAACATCCTTCGGCATCTGCATCCCCTTAAAAGCCTCCAAGCCCTTTGTCGCCACGCTTCCCTAATGCACCTTTCCCCGACTGTCGCCTACCTCCCCCTGTACTCTAAACCCACCCCGAGCAGACAAGTTTATCTTAATTGCTAATCCTGATCATTGCTCTGATCCACCCCCACCAACGCATACCTGAGTAAGTCCCCCTCCTTCGTCAAGAGCATGGGCTGAAACTGACAGCGGTGTAGACGCAACTCCAAGCTACTGCACACATGATGGGCTTTCCATCTCCTCCACCATTCGAGGCAATACTCCCCCCTGCCTCGAAGCTTTTCCTGTTGAGTAACACTTTAGATCTGTAGCCTCAGCTTGTGCCGTTCAAGGCAAAGTCATCTCTGGATGGCAGACCTCTGTCGAGGGTAGAGGGATTCTACACAGATCTTACTGAACAGCACTAGCGCCCATCTGTACAACCAATTCCCCCGCGATTAGCGGATCCTCGAGACCCACGTGATTCGGATCCGATTGTGTCTCCTCCAACGCCTGGGTTCGAACAAGTAGAGCCTCATGCGGTTCGGGACCTGCTCTGCCATTTGAGATATTAAGGGGAACGACCCCATCAATTTCTTTCCTAGATGGGAGGACGTCAATGCTAGCGTGATTAACATCCCCACTATTTGAAATCTTAACAGGAAAATCTCCATCAATGCATTCCTAAGAATAATGCTCGTCAATGGCTGCATGAATTCCATCCTCTTGATTAAAGCAATTAAGAGGAAGGGCCTCCTCAATCTCATCCCGAGAATGCTGGACGTGAACGGATGCATGATTTGAAGCCGAAACGTTTGGGTGCACCTCGTACTGACCCACATTACTCGAAACTCGCTGCCCCGCATTGAATGCGCCGAACCAGAGATCGAGCGGGAAAGACGTTCGCCCTTTGACAGCCTCGATCGTTGGTGTCTTCGCCGTCGCCACCTCCGGTCCCGGTCTCCTTAGCTCGCCTTGTAGACCGGCTCCCTGTCCTTGAATCTGCAGCATCTCCAAGCCGACTGGTGCTCCCCCTACCGTTGCCAACTCCAACTGAAGGGCACGTCCCTCCCACCGCACGGACCACCATCCTAGGTGTCGAGGATCGAGCTCACGAACTTTGATCACAAGCTCCAGGAATACCCCGTGAGAGACACCATTACTCACGATCCCTTCGACTATAGCAATTCCCTTGAGGATTTTCTGTACTCGATCTAAAGAACGCCAAAGAAAGGGTATTCCTCGCACCCGGACCACGGTCAACAAGCTTGGCGATAAAATCCCGTCTGAATCGCAAACCTCCCTCCATCGAATCAGTGTCTTCCTCAAGCGGGACATCTCCAACAGGGCAGCCGCTTCTTCCCCACTGTACATAAAATAGGCTGAAAACCCCAATTATATAGCCCAATAATTGTACTTTGGGACCCATTTTATTTTCTCATTTTTAACCTCAACTAATAAAATCCTCTATATGAATTTTGTAGAAAAAATACAAAGGAAAATATAAAATTGATTTCATTAAAAAATAATACATAGTGTGCTTGGGGAACATAATAAAAAGACGCAAAGAAAAATTTATAGACCTATATCTTCTCTATACTGACTCAAAATTGACCAAAATTAATTTTATTATTCATAAAATTAAATTTCTATTTAATGAAGGTAGATTCAATTGATATAGACTTAAGATGCAAAAGTTGGCTATTGCACCCTCATTGTGCAACAAACATGTATATAATAATCAATATATTTATTCTTTAAATTTTTAGCTTCTTTACATTTTTATATACTTCTAAATACTATACAAAACATATGTAAATAATAAAATAAAATAAAACCATAAACATACATTAAAATAAATAATGTACTTCATTATACATACAAAGTATACCTATAATATACATATATAATATACATACTAAATTATTTAAGTATATAAAGAAGATCAAAAAATACAATAAAAATATCTAAATATTTAATTAAATAAATTATAAATATAGAAATTAAGTGTATAACATAATAAAATATAAAATACAAAATATTAAATCACCAAATATAGGTATATATATGGATATACATGTAAATATTAACACGTAATAAACTAACTTGTATAAATAAATAAATAATCAAAATAAAATACTACATAAAATAAATTTTTTTATTTTTTGACCAAAAAATTAAATAATTCATTTATTATTTTAATATATTTAATAATGGATTTTTATATTCCTTTTCCTGGTTGTTCCATGTGGACCAATTATAACGTGGATCCAACTTGCGGTTAATAATGATGTCGACGTAGAAAATTGCAAAGAGAGATTTGCGTTGATCAAACAAAATCAACGAAAATAGGAGAGAGAGAGAGAGAGAAAGTAAGAATATGCAGCTTCTCTCTCCTATTTTCGTCTACACTATATTATTTTACCAGGTAAGTGTGCTTGGGTCGAACTCAAGGAGGCAGAATATCAAAACTTTGGTTTTTGATACAAGAAAGAAATCTCGAAAATGTTCTCTTTATTCTTGATTTTACAAAAGACTCAAAAATTGACTCAAAACTAACTCTCGATTGCAAAAATCAAATCGACAAGACAATGCGAGGAAAAATCACAGAAAAATACAAGAAAGATATCTTGGGTAGTTATGAAACTACCCTAAATAAATCACGGAAAAATACAACAAAAATGAGGTCCAAAACACCCCTACAAGCCAGGGGTATAACTGCAAAAGAAAGTTTTAGTTCATGTTACAAAAAGGTCCCTGGTAGGGACTAGAATGCAAAGAAAACAAGATGTATTACATTTAGTTCCCTACGCGGGGACCTAAATATAATTATGGAAACCTCTAGAGCTTTTTTGAGAATCTGGATCTTCGTCTAGACTTAAGATACAATTTTCACACTGGTTCAGGTTGGACAACTATGATTAGAAGTAGAGATGCGATATGGGCTATCGGATCGAGACATGTGTCGGCAGCCTGTAGTCTCTGGTTGTTCTTGCAGTTCTTCTCCTCCTTCGTGCGGCTGACGATGAAGGCTCCTTAACCGATTTATTCCTGGCAAACAACGCCGGTCTTGGATCTCCGGCAGGGCCAGAGGGGTGACTCCGTCACCCTCGAGCTCGCCTGCAAAGGGCTGGCTTCAAGGTCGGTTGATGTAGCAGTGATTCGTCGATGAAGATGATCGTGCAGACAAACCTGGAAGTGGTTGCAGCAGCTCGATATTTGAGAAGGTCCTTCGATCTTTGGCAAACTTCGAAGCTCCAAATGATGGGTTATTAATCTTCAGATGAAAGATAATTTGCAAATGGTATTATATGTGCTCGATTTTGTAACAAATCGGCTGAGGAATTAATAGAATTGCAAGTTTTAAAACTCGTTTCCAGAATAGTTTAACCGTGAAAATATAAGAACAAGGGAGATCAATTTTGGAGATTTCGAAACGGATCGAAAGGGAGTGAATTGGTAGGTGTCTAAGAAGGATGATCAATGACCCTAATCACTCTCTTAAGGTAGCTAATACTCGTACGAAAATCGAGAAATAAAAAGATGAAGATGGAGGAATTGATATGTAGACTGGAGGTGCATGACCTCTGCCGGTCTTCGCTCGACGGGGCAGCCTTCCTGGAGCTCCATGCGGTGCGGTTGCAGCGATGCAAGGCGGCGGAGCCTTGGAACCTCCCCTCCGATGATCCTTCTTCCACGCAGGGTGGCACTCGGGTGTTGTCACCACTGAAGATGGCCGGAGCGAGGCGGGGACTCGGCTAGGCTATTCTGGAACTGGAGTTAGTTAGGAGCTGCTTCATTTAGAAATGGTGACATGGAGGTGATTTTATAGGTGAATGATGGAGGTTTGTTAGAAGATCAAGGGCTGGTGTGTAAATAGGTTGTTAGGAGAAGGAGATCGAGGGTGGAGAACAGACAAAGAAGTTAAGAGGTTGCATCGAGAAAAAGTTGAAATCGGGTAATTGAAACAGATCATGGCCGACTTTCTTGAAGAAGAAGATCCCAAGTGTTGACACATGTCAAAACCTGGTTGGCCAAGTTCATGAAATTCATTAATAAATACAAAATAAATAGTAAATAACTTTATTTTAATTATGGTAAAAATAAAAATGTAGATAAATAAATATATATCTAAATTATGGCATAATTAATTTTAATAAATAATAATTATTTCACTAAATATAAATATTATAATAATAATAAATATAAATAATACTTAATAAATAGATTTTGTATTTGTAACTTAATAAATTACTAAATATATATAAATTTTATAATTTATTAGTTATTAGGTTAATAAATAAAGTATATGAATTTTTGTGGATTTTAATAAAGTAATTTAGGTATATTAATAAATAAAGTTATAAATTGTATAGTTCATTTATATACACTAGGATTCTTAATTTATTTAAAATAATAAATAATCTACAAAATTATGAAATAAATTAGAGTTAAAATACAAGATCAAGAAAAAAATTAAAAATTGTAAAAACATTAAAATGATAAATAGTGTGTTCTAAAATAAAATAGATAGCCCGGAAACCCAATTGTAGTTAGGTCCCAAAACCGACTTTTTGCAAACAGACTTCGATTTTAGTGAAATCACCTTCATTAATTAGAGAATATTATTTTATGAACTTTAAAGGTGAGTAGAGTGAAATTGGAGTTAGTATGAGAAAGTTATGTTGTTCGGAAGTTTGGATTTTGAGAATTTTCAAGTTGGATATCTTGGCATATATTCAAGGTAATATTTTTAACTTATTTTTATACTTTTCTATACATTTTTAGAAATAATTAGGAGAAGAGTTTGGTGAAGAATATGTTTATATGAATTAATTTTAAAAACTTTAAAGTTTTGGTATTTATTGGATAATTATTGGAGAATGCATGAAGTGTGACATTAATTATTTTATTTGTTTTCTGCCTTATCTCCACCTACTTATTTATTTGTGAACCAATCCATGCTGACTTGGTCTCGGAGATTAGATTATAAATATATCTTTCAGCTATATTTATTTTTACAAGTCACATTGTACACATATACATATCTATAATTTACCTTCATTTTTTTCTTTATTTTTATTCTTTTATTTATTTACATGATTTTAATGCATAAAAGTGCATTTTCATTCATGACTAAGGTTTAAAAGTGAAATTTAATGGATATTTACATGTATTTGTTAAGGGTTTTAAGACAAAATGCAGACAGAATGTTAATCGTGGATTCATCAACCCCCTATACTTAAACTTTGCTAGTCCCTTAGCAAACACTTATTTAAAAAAAGGAAAAAGAAAGAAAGTTAGAATGAATTTGTTTTCCTAAATCAATTCATGAGAACAGACAAAGGATAAGCTCGATCGGGCCTGAAACAAGCATTTTGTTGTAGCCTTAACTAGAATTAGGATTTTAGCCTCAACAGTCCTCAAGTTCCACAAATCCTTGTTTAAGTTCACCTCAACAGCCAGTTCAGATCCACATATTCATATCGCAAACTCTATCAACCTTGAAATCAATCTGTACAGTGTGTGAATTGTTTTAGTTCTTCTCGCTTTGAAAGAAGCGAAGAAACCGCCCATTGATGACCGAAAATTTCTCTCAATCAATCCGGGATCATGTATAAATAATCACTCTCGGGACCCAGATCGAGAGAGAAAACCAGTCAATCAAGAAAAATAAAGAGCAGACCACCAATTAACACGATAAAACAATAAAAACAAAAAATAGTGGCCCTGGCTATGAGATTAGCATGGTGTAGCACACAGGGTCGGACTCAGGGAGCACGAGTTGGCCTCGCGGCCTACGAAGTAGTCAGCAATAAAATAGAATAAAAACAAATATTTTTGGTGGTTTTTAAATATTTCTATATTTTTTTGGATTTTTGATAATGAAGGAAAATAATAAAAAGGCAAAAACAATCACATTCAAAAAATTATTTAAGCACTCTAAAAAGCTCCAAAAATTCAAACAAAAATATTTTTATGTTCTTTGGATTTTTTACTGTTTTTGATGTATTTTTGAGATTTTTATAATTTTTATGGGATTTTCTAAAAATAAAAGAAGGCAGAAACAGTGAGGTACTGTCTAGACAAGCTTGAAAGGGCCAAGAAAAATATCAAATGGCCCTGTAATAGCCTGTAGGTAATTTTTATGAAAAACAGAAAAAATAAAGAAAATTCAAAAGAAAAGTTTGTAATTTTTGGGATTTTCTATAATTTTTTAGATTTTTTATGAGTTTTAAGTGTTTTTTAATTTTTATGGTTTTTCTATGTCCAAAAATCGCCAAAATTTCACAGAAAATCAAACAAACATAAACAAATAAAACTTAATTTTATTAGAATTTTTAAAAGAGTTTTAATATTTTTTATGATTTTCTAGTCTGGACAGACATAAAAATGGCGGTTTTTGAATTATTAAAAATAGAAAAATGCCTCAAAAATGTACCCAAAAATTAGGAAAATTTTACACAGTGGCTGGAGCCACATATCCAATTTTCACGCAATTTGGGTTAAGTTTGATATTTTATTTAAATCAAAAAGAGGCACACGGTGCACAGGGACCAGAATGTCATAAAAACATGTCTGGGGGCCCAAACAATAACAATCAAAGAAAATGCAGGGCCCAAAGTGCAAAAAGTCCAAAAACAATCATGCACGGCACACGTGCTTCAGGCACAGAGGGGCATATGTGTCATTCTTATTTTAAAACATGCAATCCATAACACATAGAAATCACAGGATAGAAAATGCAATTTAACCAAAACCTCACGTGTCGATGCACGTGGACCACATATAGGAGGACTAAAGTGCAAATAAGCTAAACATTCTGGTCCAAAGTGAAATTTTTCCAAAATAAAAACAATTGATTCTAATATTTACATGACTAATTAATAAAAGCAGAAGAAAGAAGGGCCTAAGGGTAAATTACCCTTTATTAACTCGGACGACTGAGGGGGTGCCACGTGGCTAATCTAATGGTGTTGGAGCAAGGACACCCCTTCGCTGAATCGGACGGTCCTGATCAACCCTCGGCAATCTGACGGTGGCTGGGTCCCTTTAAATGAGTGGCTGTGATCGAATCTGGGACGTCGGGGATGATCGGGCGTCAGAGGAGGATCCTGGAAGAACACAGCTCCGATGAACTTCGCCGGAGCACCACGAGCGCGGTGGACCTCCGTTGTTGCTGCTGGGATGTGGAATAGAATCGCCCAGGTCCTCCGCAGCTACTGAGCTCCTCCGATGATGCTGGGAAGCTCCGAGGAGCTCTGGCGACGCAGGAGGAGCTGGAGCTCTGTGCCTAGATGTCCAGACCCTCAGATGGGTCTCCTTAACCCTGCAAAATAGCACGAGATGACTCCTGGGTTGGGGGCAAATTGCCTCGACCCGGTTATAGGCGGAATGGGTGGCTGGCGCGTCGAGATGGGCGACCTCCGGCGAGGCGACGGCGAGGGAGGTCGAGTTCTTGATTCCGGGTCGAATCAAGGTGGGTGAATGGGCGAAGAACACGAAGAGAGGTCTCGTGAAGATGTTGGTCGGGTCGTTGCAATAAAATGGGTGAGCGGCGTGGTCGGAATCGATGAGGGATGGCGGTGGAGCGAATTGGGGAAAATCGAAAATTAACGAAAGATAGGAAGAATAGGATATACCTGATGATGGGAGTCGACTGTGGACGAGCAAAGGAAGCTCTGGTCGTCGCCTCGAGGGTCGTCGACAACCCGAGGCTCGGGCGCAACTCACGGCGGCGCACGGCGGTCAGATGACGTCGGATCAGTGGCGAAGGGCTCCTCTCCTCTCTTCGACACCACCCTCGCACTGCTGTCACTCAGAGGAAGGGGATGGAGGTCTTGGGACGATGGAGTAGTGCCAAAGATGGCGTGAATTGTGCGGCGAAGCTGGAGCTATATAGTGTGAGGGGTCAGAAAAGAATGGAGTCGGGCACGCACGTCGATGCACGGACCCCTAAAATGGAGGTTGGGCGGAGGTCTCGGATCATGAGGCTGCAAATGGAGCCTGGGGTTTAGCCGAATGGAAGGCAGATCAGATGGGGAAAAATAGGAGAACTCGGGTCAAAAACCCGATCCGCCTGGAAGGGGGTCCACGGGGGAGAGTTGACCGGGGGTCAACAATCCCCCGTGGACCAATGGGAATTCAGCTTTTATTGAATATTTGGAAATTAAATAAAAAACAATAAATGGCCGAATATCGAAAAAGTTAAAACATGAAAAATGTTTCTTTATTTTTAAGTTATTTTTTTGAGGCTTTTATTTATTTTTTGAAATATAATTTGGGTATTTACAAGATATTATTATTATATACAGGTATATACAATGTGGATTTTTAATTTTTTAATTTTTAATTGCTTATTTTTATAAAATTATTCCCATTTTATATTTTATTTATTTATAGAATAGAATGTGGAATAATAAGGTATTTTTATTTTATTTTTATTAATTATTTACAAGGGACAAATAAATACTTTTATTTATATACATACATGGTATATATACAAGGTGGACTTTGATTTTTATTTTATTTCTTTTTATTTTATTTTTATTTTTCTGATTTTTATTTTATTTATTTACACCATGAAATATGGAATATGTACATATTTTTATGGAATTTTAATTATTTATTTACAAGGTGATAATAAATAGGTAGGTTATTTATATACACATGGTCTATGTACAATGATGAAGGAAATTTATTTTTGTTTTTGTTTTCCATTTTTATTTTAATTTTATATTTACAAATATATACAAATAAATACATACTTATTTTATTTTTATTGAGAGGAAAATATTTTTATTTATAAATATAGGTATATGTACACAAATATGAGCTTCCTTATCTCTCTCTACTTGGGTTCTTTTGCGGTCAGGCCCATGCTGAGCCCTCCCTTGGGATTAGGTCGCTCAATATTTATTCTAAATATCTCCCTCTTTTTCTTTTATTTCTTTATTCTTTTATTTATGCACAAAAACATGCTAATTATGCATATTTACACAATGCATGCTATTTGGTAGTTATTGCTATTTACAAGTATCTACATGTGTTCTGCATAGGTTTTGTAGCTAAAATAAAAGAATAAAGAGTGATGAATGGGTATTCATCACCCCCCCTATACTTAACTTTGCTAGTCCCTTAGCAAACACTTATTTGAAAAAGAAGTGAAAAAGAAAAAGAAAAAGAAAAAGAGGAGAAAATGCATGGATCAATGCTGATTATTAAACTAGCCTTCATTAAATTGAAATATAGAGCTCGATCAGATCTTTGGATTATTAATGTGTCGGAACCTTATTTATACTTAAGTTTAGAACTCAACAGCCTCCTAAGATCCACTAATCTATAGTCAAGACTCCTCAATAATCCAGATCAGAACAAGTCTACATACACAAACCCTGAAGACCATGAATCTTTCCTTGTACAGTGTATGTGAGGTATAGCTCTCCACCTCAGAAGTAGCAACTTGACAGCCCTCCCCAACAAGGTAACTCTATGACCCCAGTCTAGCCACTCTTTCCTCGAGGAGCGGGGTATTCCCTTCTAAGTTCAAGTTCAACCGGCTCAAGAAGAGGGGGAAGAAGAGAATGGACCATGGCCAGTGTAGCCATGTATCCTTGGGAGCTCAACCAGTGTATCTAAGTCTCCCTGCTGCAAGCTACATAAGATGGAACATGAGTCTCAAGCTTTGCTTATTGCACTATATACATACTCCGGTGGGATTATCATTTCTATCAGACCCACCACTTTTTTGGAGTTATTTTCTTTTTGCATTTTTTTTCAAGTGCATCTATACACATATTTACAAGGTGCATCATATGTACATAAGGAGTTTTTCCTCATGAGCCAGTAGACTATCCCTCTTTTGAAGCATTATTGCAACCCACAACTCTTGTCGTTAGACCTCATGGCAATCAGACCAAGTTGAGACACACTTCCTTCACTAAAAGAAGAAGAGATGTTCCGCCTAGAAGTACTACCCTCATATGCTACCCCAAGTCAAGGAAGAATGCCTCCTCACCACCTCATCCGTAGAGAGCTCAATGTAAAGTGCGGTCCATGTCAAGCCATTGTCTATATGAGTCATGTGTGTGTTGTTAAGTGCTCTATTAGGCTCATTGAGATGACATGTGATCATTGCCTAGTGGACTCAAAGAATTAAGACACCATGGACCTGAAAAGCCTTAAACCTAAGTCCTATAAGGTTCCTCTTAGAATTAGGTGGATTAAGATCTTAATCAAGCTCCATTTTCCAATTTAATTCCAGGCTAGTTTAAATGTCAACTATAATTCAGGAAAAACTGTACAAGTATATACAAAGATGCTATTTACAAATATTTACACATGTGTAAAATTTTTGAAAAATGTTTTGAAACCATGGATGTATGCATGAATGCAAGTTTTGCAAAATATTTACACAAATTTACACAAGGTTTTTGCAAAATTTTGATTTTCAAAACATTTTGGAAAAATTTTGTACTATATACATAATTTTGATATGCACATATTTACACACTATTTACAAAAAGTTTTTGAAAATATTTTTTAGAAAAATAATTTTTACAATAGCTATGTATGTGCAATAAAAGAATATTTATTTACAAGGGAAAATTTTTAATTTTTATGGATTTTTGGGTTTTTAGCCATTTTTATTTATTAACACACTCACACAAAGTACGAGTTATGGCTAAAGTATATATGAAATATATACACACCCCCTATACTTAGCTCGAACGATGTCCTCAGAGTCAAGAGCGATGAAGAAGACATAACTCGTGCTTAGTATAGGGAAGTGAAAAGGAAGGCTATATACAAAGATGAATCATAGAATAGAAAATCAAGAGGATCTCGGCATTTCCCCCTATACTTAGGATCAAATAATCCTAAGTAAAGCAGGCTGTACACGAAGGGAAAGCCAAGCGAAGAATGTACAGGGTCTACCCCCCTATACTTAGGGTGAAATATCCCTAAGTATAGGCAACAAGACAGAGGTAGAAATGAATCAAAAGAATACCCGAGAGTCCTACATCCCCCCTATACTTAGGGTAAAGTACACCCTAAGTATAGCATAATCATAAGATGAGAAAAGGGATGTGGGACTAAAGAATGAAATGATATGGACATCTGGATCTATACAGGTTGGGAGAACAGTGATAATCAGGCGTGAGATGCAATAGATGTGAGTAAAGAGACCACATCTCACGCAAAGTGAATCGGGGCAACATCAACGACCCGCGGCTCATGATCTAGATATGGCTTGAGCCGCTGGCCGTTCACTCGAAAGGTACTCTCAGAAGACAACTCAGATATGTCAATACTCCCATTGTCGTGTACCTTTCTCACCAAATACGGTCCCTTCCATTTGCTCTGTAGCTTCCCTGGAAATAGGCGAAGCCTAGCATCAAACAGCCATACTCTCTGTCCAGGCTCAAAATGCTTGTAGATAATATGAGAATCATGCCACTCCTTCACTCTCTCCTTGTACTGTAGGCTGTTTGAGAAGGCGGTATCACGAAGCTCCTCTAAGGCTGCTAACTCTGCCCTCCTCTGATCTCCTACACTATCTGGATCCAAAAGTATATCAGTGTCTGCCCAAAGTGACCTATGTCTCAACTCAACAGGTAAATTGCACGGCTTGCCATAAACGAGGAGAAAGGGAGATGTGCCCAAAGGTGTCTTGAAAGACGTCTTATATGCCCACAAGACCGAGTCCAAAAGCTGTGACCAATCCTTTCGGTCAGGGCGGATGACTTTCTGCAATATAGTCTTGATCTCCCTGTTCGACACTTCGGCAAGACCATTCGTCTGAGGATGGTATGGAGTGGCAACTCGATGGTCTATGCCGAACTCGCTAGCAAGGGCCTTTACCTTGTCGTTGATGAAATGAGACCCCCGTCAGATATCAACACTCAAGGTACCCCGAACCGTGAAATGATATGCTTCCTCAAAAATCTGCAAACAGTCCTAGCATCTACGGTTCGGGTGGGGATGGCCTCAACCCAACGACTAACATAATCCACGGCCAACAGAATGTACTCGAATCCCTGACTCTTAGGGAATGGACCCATGAAATCGATGCCCCATGCGTCAAAAACCTCACAGAAGTAAATGGGCTGCATCGACATCATATCACGCTATCCACAAGTGCCCATCCTCTGACAGTCAGTACACCTCTTCACGAACTCATCAGAGTCCTTGAAGAGGGTAGGCCACCATAGGCCAGATTGGAGCACTTTCTACGTCCTTCTCCTCCCAGAGTGATGTCCTCCTGCCTCAAGCTTGTGGCAATAAGCGAGGACATTATGGTGCTCCTCCTAAGGAATGCACCTACGCCAGACGCTATCCCCTCCTTCATGGTAAATGATGGGATCCTCCCAGTGGTAGGACTTGGCCTTCGCGAGGAAGGTCTCAAGTCTCTGCCTGGGACAATCTTGTGGAACTTTCTTAGCAACAAGAAAGTTCACAATATCAGCGTACCAAGGGAGAGAGGCGATAGCAAGGATCGCCTCATCTGGAAAGGTCTCACATATAGGCTCAGTCTGCTCAGAATCCTCAAGATGCTCTAATCAGGAGAGATGATCCGTCACCATATTTTTGACTCCAGGCTTATCCTTAATCTCTATGTCAAACTCCTGGAGTAGAAGGATCCATCTGGTCAATCTGGCTTTGACATCCTTCTTTGCCATGAGGTACCTGATGGCGGTATGATCAGTGTAAATGGTCACTCTAGATCCGATAATATAAGATCTGAACTTATCTAGGGCAAAAACTACGGCTAGCATCTCCTTCTCAGTGACTGTGTAATTCCGCTGTGCGACATCCAATGTACGGCTAGCGTAGTGAATGGCAAATGGAACTCCATCCCTCCTCTATCCCAGCACGGCCCCTACGGCAAAATCGGAGGCATCCGTCAAGATCTCGAATGGGAGAGACCAATCAGGCGGCTGAAGGACAGGAGCCTCTACAACACATCTCTTGAGAGCCTCGAACGACGAAAGACACTTGTCATCGACAAGGAACTCGATGTCTTTCGTCAGCAGATCAGTCAACGGTCGAGCAATCCTACTGAAATCATGAATGAAGCGTCGGTAGAAATCGACGTGCCCCAGAAAAGACCGTAACTGCCGCAAGTTGGACGGCGGTGTGAGTTTTCTAATGACATCTACCTTGGCCGGATCAACCTCCATGCCCCTGTTGGAGATGATATTGCCAAGCACCGTCCCTTGAGTCACCATGAAGTGACTCTTCTCCCAAGACAACACTAGGTGAACCTCACTGCATCGATGAAGGACTCGGTCTAGGAAGTCAAGACAGGAGTCGAATCCGTCGTCGTAGACCGAGAATTCATCCATGAAGACCTCCAAGCACTCCCCCACCATGTTCGAAAATATAGACAGCATGCACCTCTGAAAAGTCGCAGGGACGTTGCATAGCCCAAATGGCATGCTTCTAAAGGCATATGTCCCAAAGGGACAGGTGAAGGTAGTCTTATCCTGGTCCTCGGGCGCGATGGCCACTTGGTTATAGCCGGAGTACCCATCCAAGAAACAGTAGTGGCTCTTCCCTGCCCGTCTCTCAATGATCTGATCTATAAAGGGCAGGCGGAAATGATCCTTCTTGGTGGCCTGGTTGAGTCGTCTGTAATCCACGCAGACTCGCCAAGATGTGGGTACCCGGGTAGCGATCTCCTCTCCAGACTCGCTGACTACAGTAGTGATGCCCGTCTTCTTGGGCACTACATGCAACGGGCTAACCCACTTGGAGTCGGAGATGGGGTAGATAAAATCGGCGCTCCACCATTTCGAAATCTCCTTCATGACAACCTTTCTTAGATTCGGGTTCAGCCGCCGCTGGAACTCACGCGACGGCTTCGCCTCCTCCTTGAGATAGATATGGTGGGAGCACAGGGCCGGACTTATCTCCTGGAGATCGGCTACGCTCCATCCTATCGCCTTGCAGTTCTTTTCAAGAACCCTCATCAGATGGGATTCCTGCTCTCCATTCAAATCGGCGGAGATAATGACTGGGTACATCTCATGCTCACCCGCAAGGAACCTATTCTTCAGCGATGCAGGAAGCGGCTTCAGCTCTGGACATGTTGGTGTTGGTGGATCTGGCCTCTGAAAACTCTGAGTGAATGCTGCCAAATCTGCATGGGAGAACGGAAACTCTCGCTCACAATCTGAATATGGAGAAGGCTGCTCTACTGGACTGTCTCTGCTCTGCATGGCATCTACCTCCTCCCTAGCTGTAGGCTTAGTAGAAGTCAGTTCTGGTATGAAATCATCAAACTCTGTCCAATCAAAATCTGACTCCGAGGGATCTGTATCATCATCACAACACAACTCTGTCTCGCGGTCGAGTACCGGCTCTGCCGACTGGAAAGTATCCTGGACCAGGAATGCGCTCTCCAAGCTCTCCTCTGCTGGCGTCTCTGCATTAGAGGACTCTGAAAGTGAGAGAATGGCTTATACATCTGGGTCTGCCCAAATTGCCTCGTCATTTGTGATCACAAAGTCGCAGTTCTGGTGGATGTCTGGCCCTGCATCTGTCATCTGCTCTGAATCTGTGGTCGGCTCTGAGCATGCTGAATCTTTGACTCAGATGTCCTCGACCGTCTCTATTTGTACACTCTCGCCCTCGATGCGAAAGTATACCTTCCCGCTATCATGGTCGGTCACTGCCTTGGCTGTGGCCAAGAACAGGAGACCTAGAATGATGGGGGTATCGGTCACCGACTCAGGGGTCTCCATGTCCAACACAACGAAGTCCACGGGGAATTGCAGGCCCTGAATCGTGATGACAACGTCCCTCAGCAACCCCTTCGACCTCTTGATAGATCGATCATCAAACAGAAGTACTGTCCTGCTCTGTCGTAGAGTGTCCAACTCGAAGCGATCGAGAAGGGCTGCCGGAAGTAGGTTGATCGATGAACCGCTGTCTAATAGAGTGCGGTCGAACCTCTGCTCTTTGATGTGGCATCTGACATATGGGGCTCCTGAATCTGGCCTCTTGGCCGGCAGATGGTTCTGAATCGCAAAACAAGTGGCTCTAGTCAGCACATGAATCTCAGACGGTGGTTCCTCCTCTTCCTCCTAATTGTGGTCCTGTCTCTGAGCGATCTCTGGAGTAGAGGGATGTGCTCCAAGGCCTCCTGAAAAGTCAGCTGAATGTGAAATCTGTTGATCATCTGCTGGCTGAACTCTTCCTGCTGCTTCTTTTTTGGATTTTCGATTTTCTTCCCCTTTCCCATGTGGAGTGCTCTAGGGAAGGGGATCACAGGGTCCTTCTCAGATGAAGGACTAGGAGAGGGTCTAGGCTGCTCGACGGCAGAATCCACACATACATCAAGCACCACAGGTGGATCAGAAAAAAATAAACCCTTTCCTTTATTGCCAGAAGTGTCCTGAGATACATGAACATAAGGAAAGACTACAAGACTATCAGAAGTAAAAATGGTGGCATCAGCACCACCCTCGACATGTCGACTCGCAGCATCAGCACCGCGCTCTGGCTCGGCAACAATGGTGGCATCAGTACCACCTCCTCCATCTGGTGAAGCGACGGCATCAGTACCGCCGGTGGGATCAGCATCCAGGGTGGCATCAGTACCGTCGTCGTCATCTCTAGCGGCATCAGTATCGCGCTCCTCCTCGCCTGGCGCTCTGGAAGTGGCCTGGGGTCGTCGCTCAGACGAGGCACCGCCTGTTGGCATCCTACCGCTCCTAAGTGTGACAAAGTCAGTATCAAAAAGATAGGCAGACATATCACCAAATGCATCACTAGGAGTGGCATACTCTGTGAAATCTACCTGCTCAGACTTCCTCTTGAGGTTGTTCGGGTTCGGATCAATCTGGGCAGGTATGGCGGCCTTCCCTTTCACAATCTCTTGCATCTCCTGGTGGAACTCATCCATCTCCCGTCTGAAGGTAGCCTGTTGATCGGTCAGGATGCGGGCTATGTCGTCTAAGGCAGGGTTCTCATAGGATGACCCATGAGAACCTGACAGGTGGCCTTGCTGGTAGTGAGGCTGCTGCTGTAGCTGGTGCTACGGGTGAGAGGGGTACTGCTGTGGATGAAACTGCTGCTGAGGCTGATCATGCCTCCAAGAATGTCCCTGCTGATAGGGATGAGGACCATACTGGGATGACTGCTGCTGCTGCTGGTACACTGGGGGCTGCTGCTGCTGGTGATCTCGCTGATGGCCGTACAGGCCACCCTGACCCGGAGACTGCTGCTGGGAACTGGCACCTCCGGCTGACCAACGGAATCCGGGATGGTCTCGTCGGATACCGAGCTGAGGACGGTCGTACCAAATCCCGTTGACGTCCATCAACGGCTCGGGCTCATAGGCGGATGGTGGGAGTACGGCCAGAGGCTGATCCGGTTGGTAAACCACCATCTGCGTGTCTGGAGATGGTGGCGACTGGTAGTGTGGCTGCAGCTGCTGGTACGGCTCCGCCTGTACAAAGTGAACCTATCTAGGTTGCTGGGAGCGCTGGGACGAACTGCCGTTGCTGCTCAGATCTCCTCGCGACTGAAGACGGGGCTGAGAAGCCAATCTGTGCCTCCTGGAGACACATTAGCTGTGTCTTCAAGTCGCTCAGTGTCTATACCATCTGCTCCATCTGCGTGATACCCTGGCATTGCTTCTTCTCTATAATCTCCATTCGGTCCAGCTTCTCGCTGATGATGCCCATGTCAGCAGCTGTGGACTCGCCCTGTGCGGCTGCTGCTGACGAAGTGGAAGGACCGGCGTCGACCCGTGCGATCCTCTGGTACTACACGGTCTGTGGCTGAGGGCATCCCTGTGTGTAGAGTCGGGTCTGAGACATCACCATATAGTTTTCGGTCATCTCCTCGTAGATGGCCCAGACCTGATCATGATCTTTGGCGAAGTAGGACCCGCCACATGAAGCATTCACCAGGCCCTACAGCTCTGGTGTTAGCCTGCAGAAGAAGCTATGAACAATGTTCGGCTTCGAAATCTCATGGTGCGGGCATCTGTCTGTCAACTCACGGAACCTCTCCCATGCCTCGTGGAATTGCTCATTGGGGAGCATGGAGAAGTTGCTGATCAGGGCCCTCGCTGTGTTCGTCCACCCGAGTGGATAGTACTTGTTCAAGTACTCGGTGCGGAGCTGCTCCCAGGTGTATACGAACTTCCCCAAGTGCTTCAGCCAGGTGGCTACTCTATCGGCCAGTGAGAAGGGGAAGGCAATCATACGGATGGTATCCTCGTCCACCTGTCTGTCGTGGATTGTGCTGCAGATCATCAGAAACTCCTGAAGGTGGAGATGGGGCTCCTCAGTGGCAAGCCCATGGAACCGAGGGAGAAGCTGCAAGGTGTTCGGGGGGAACTTGAAATCCCCCACGATAGATAGTAGTACGACCCAACGATGCGTCAAAGTCGATCTGGGGTTGTGTAACTCCCGCATCGGTCTCGGTGGACCTACGGCTGCTGCTGCGACTGCTGCTGCGGCTGCTGCCGCATCATCGGGTATCCTCAGCCCGTCTCCTGGCTGGCGCTGGTCACGACCAGCTCTCATCTGCTCCATCTCACGCCTCATCTCAATCATGAAGGCTCCCTGATCCCTCAACTGCTGCTGAACTGTCTCAAGGGAGGCGATCAGGGTGGAGTTGATCGCACCCTGGTCCAAGATGAATGTCTGATCGGCACGAGGACCTCCGGTGCGGTCGTCGTTGCTGCCGGCCATGGTCTCTGCAAAGGCAAAAGACCCAAACTCAGGTGCCGATAAATCATCTGACTGTGGTCTCTCATCTGGCACTGGCATCTCAGGAATAGTAGAATGGTAGTCGAGGGGGAATAGGGTGGAGTCGAAATCGGGTTCGGAGAGCGGGTCTCAGCTCTCACGAACCAACCTGGATGAATGGACTGGAGTGCGGTCAAGCGATGCAGCCAGAGGCTGTCTAAGGGACCTCCTGCCCATCATCGTGATCTGGCGAGTCGGGCGGATGGGATCTGGTAACAACTATGATTAGCAAGCAAACCCCTGATTCACCTACTCAACGCGAGCTGAAGACCGTAAGAGTTCGGTCGATTATCTTGTCTGTTTTTATTAGGTGATCAAGTCAAGATAGCAGAGCGATTACGTGACTTGTTGGGAATCCGATTCCCCTAGGAGACTGGCCTGATCCCGAACTAGATCTTTCCTAGCCAGTATAAGCCACGGACCGTTTACTGGCTACCCGATCGGCTCGCTCTGTTAAGGATATCGCGACCCGCTTTACCATAGACCGGAGCGATCCTCACTGGAGAACGACTAGCTCAGAAGCAGTAGTCTGAAAGGGGTTCAGATGTGGCTCTATCCTAGGGTACGGGTCACTCTCTCGCACATGCAAACCAGACAAGGAGGGGGTTGCTCTCCCCAAGACAAATTTTTCTGGTGAGTGTCTTTTAAGGTCAAGTTGAGTTAGCAGTCCCAATTTTATGGTTTGAATTTTTAGGTGTTTTTCAATAACAAACAACCGCCTAACGAATTTTTCAGTTCTCCTGGTTATTTAAGTCCAAAAACAGGGGGAGAAGTCGAAAAAGCCGATGTACGAGAAATCAATGATGCATGCAGAGTAAGAAATGCGTACCTGCCTCTAGCAGTCTACAGACATGCAATATGATCCGTGCAGAATTGAAAGATGGAAATAAAACTACCTAAATGATGCAAGCGGAAATCTGAGCCCTAACAAGAAGTTCTAATCGAAATAACAGTGGCTAAGTATTCAATCAAGAGGGGTCGGTGTCCGGTCTCGGATGCCGATCGGTGCCCGCCACAACGGGTCCTGCCAGTGCTATATATGACCTCTAGCGGCGCGTGACCCCGCAGGTGACCAAATAGTCTTTTTATTAAGTTTTTATTTTGGTCCAATTAACGGTCTATAGGTACATGCAAAGTTATTAAGTGTTTGGATCCTATTTATTACGACACAATCAAGCAAAAATCCTAAGCTAAGGCTGAAATCCGCGAGAAACAGTAAGGCAGTAAATAAACGATAAAACCGCGAGAAAAACCACGAAAAAGCCGAGGGGTCCCCCGAGCACACCGGTGCTCGGCGAAACAGACCCCGAGAGTCTAAGTGTCTAAGGTCATGTCCTATCCCTGTATTATTACAACAGTACAAATAAGCAGGAAATAAACCTAAACTAATCTAAACTAATCACGTACTCCTGCTGCCTCCTCGCGCTCTCCTGCAGCTCCGTGCAAAGGGAGCCGACTCTGATTCCCACGGTTGCGTCGGCTCCTCGAGAGGAGCTGCCTCGGTCCTCGGGCCCTCACAAGTAAACAATAAGAGTGTGATTAGACCAGATAAATAAAACAAATAAACAAAACAGGGTATATGTGCAAAAATATGAAATACAAAAAACAATCAAAACAACCAAAAACCAAAGTAAAAGAAAATGAAAGAAAATGAAAATAAAAGAAAAACTAAAAGCCGCAAAAAACCGCGAACGAAGAAAAGTAACGGAAAGCCGTGAAAATCAAAAGAAAATAAAATCGAAGAAAAATGCGACTACTAAGCCGTGCTCCCCAGCAACGACGCCATTCTGATGATCGAAAATTTCTCTCAATCAATCCGGGATCAGGTATAAATAATCATTCTCGGGTCGTTGCGACCCGGATCAAGAGAGAAAATCAGTCAATCAAGAAAAATAAAGAGCAGACCACCAATCAACACGATAAAACAATAAAAACAAAAAATAGTAGCCCTGGATATGAGATTAGCCTGGTGTAGCACCCAGGGTCGGACTCAGGGAGCACGAGTTGGCCTCACGGCCTACGAAGTAGTCAGCAATAAAAGAAAACAAAAACAAATATTTTTGGTGGTTTTTAAATATTTTTATATTTTTTTGGATTTTTTATAATGAAGGAAAATAATAAAAAGGCAAAAACAATCACATTCGACAAATTATTTAGACACTCTAAAAATCTCCAAAAATTCAAACAAAAATATTTTTATGTTCTTTGGATTTTTTTACTTTTTTTGATGTATTTTTGAGATTTTTATAATTTTTATGGAATTTTCTAAAAATAAAAGAAGGCAGAAACAATGAGGTATTGTCCAACCAAGCTTGAAAGGGCTAAGAAAAATATCAAATGGCCTGTAATAGCCTGGAGGTAATTTTTATGAAAAATAGCAACAATAAAGAAAATTCAGAAGAAAAGTTTGTAATTTTTTGGATTTTCTATAATTTTTTAGAATGTTTATGAGTTTTTAAGCATTTTTTTATTTTTTATGGTTTTTCTATGTCCAAAAATCGCCAAAAATTCCCCGAAAATCAAACAAACATAAACAAACAAAACTTATTTTTTTTAGAATTTAAAAGAGCTTTAATATTTTTTTATGATTTTCTAGTCTGGACAGACACAAAAATGGCGGTTTTTGAATTATTAAAAATAGAAAAATGCCTCAAAAATGTACCCAAAAATTAGGGAAAATTTTACACAGTGGCAGGAGACATGTCCAATTTTCACGCAATTTGGGTTAAGTTTGATATTTTATTTAAATCAAAAAGAGGCACACAGTGCACAGGGACCAGAATGTCATAAAAACATGTCTGGGGGCCAAACAATAACAATCAAAGAAAATACAGGGCCCAAAGTGCAAAAAGTCCAAAAAATCACGCACGACACACGTGCTTCAGGCACGGAGGGGCATATGTGTCATTCTTATTTTAAAGCATGCAATCCATAACACACAGAAATCACAGGATAGAAAATGCAATTTAACCAAAACCTCACGTGTCGATGCACGTGGACCACATAGAGGAGGACTAAAGTGCAAATAAGCTAAACATTTTGGTCCAAAGTGAAATTTTTTTTCCAAAATAAAAATAACTGATTCTAATATTTACATGACCAATTAATAAAAGTAGAAGAAAGAAGGGCCTAAGGCTAAATTACCCTTTATTAACTCGTACGGCTGAGGGGGTGCCACGTGGCTGATCTAACGGTGCTGGAGCAAGGGCACCCCTTCACTGAATCGGACGATCCTGATCAAACCTCGGCAATCTGACGGTGGCTGGGTCCCTTTAAATGAGTGGCTGTGATCGAATCTGGGACGTCGGGGAAGATCGGACATCAAAGGAGGATCCTGGAAGAACACTGCTCTGGAGAACTTCGCCGGAGCACCACGGGCGCGCTGGACCTCCGCTGCTACTGCTGGGATGTGGAATAGAATCGCCCAGGTCCTCCGCAGCTACTGAGCTCCTCCGATGACGCCGGGAAGCTCCGAGGAGCTCTGGCGACGCAGGAGGAGCTGGAGCTCTGTGCCTAGATGTCCAGACCCTCAGATGGGTCTCCTTAGCCCTGCAAAATAGCACGAGACGACTCCTGGGTCGAGGGCAAATTGCCTCGACCCAGTTAGAGGCGGAATGGGTGGCTGGCGCGTCGAGATGGGCGACCTCCGGCGAGGCGACAACGAGGGAGGTCGAGTTCTTGATTCCGGGTCGAATCAAGGTTGGTGAATGGGCGAAGAACGCGAAGAGAGGTCTCGTGAAGATGTTGGTCGGGTCGTTGCGATGAAATGGGTGAGCGGCGTGGTCGGAATCGATGAGGGATGGCGGCGGAGCGAATTGGGGGAAATCGAAAATTAACGAAAGATAGGAAGAATAGGGTATACCTGATGACGGGAGTCAACTGTGGACGAGCTAAGGAAGCTCTGGTCGTCGCCTCAAGGGTCGTCGACAACCCGAGGCTCGGGCATAGCTCACGGCGGCGCACGTCGATCAGATGACGCCGGATCAGTGGCGGAGGGCTCCTCTCCTCTCTTCGACACCACCCTCGCACTACTGTCACTCAGAGGAAGGGGATGGAGGTCCTGGGACGATGGAGTAGCGCCAAAGATGGCGTGAATTGTGCGGCGGAGCTGGAGCTATATAGTGTGAGGGGTCCGAAAAGAAGGGAGTCGGGCACGCACGTCGATGCACGGACCCCTAGAATGGAGGTTGGGCGGAGGTCTCGGATCATCAGGCTGCAAATGGAGCCTGGGGTTTAGTCGAATGGAAGGCGGATCAGATGGGGAAAATAGGAGAACTCGGGTCAAAAACCTGATCCGCCTGGAAGGGGGTCCACGGGGGAGAGTTGACCGGGGGTCAATAATCCCCTGTGGACCAATGGGAATTCAGCTTTTATTAAATATTTGGAAATTAAATTAAAAAATATAAATGGTCGAATTTCGAAAAAGTTAAAACATGAAAAATGTTTCTTTATTTTTAAATTATTTTTTGTGATTTTTATTTATTTTTTTGAAATATAATTTGGGTATTTACAAAATATTATTATTATATACAGGTATATACAATGTGGATTTTTAATTTTTTAATTTTTAATTGCTTATTTTTATATAATTATTTCCATTTTATATTTTATTTATTTATAGAATAAAATGTGGAATAATAAGGTATTTTTATTTTATTTTTATTAATTATCTACAAGGGACAAATAAATACTTTTATTTATATACATGCATGGTATATATACAAGGTGGACTTTGATTTTTATTTTATTTCTTTTTATTTTATTTTTATTTTTCTGATTTTTATTTTATTTATTTATACCATGAAATATGGAATATGTACATATTTTTATGGAATTTTAATTATTTATTTACAAGGTCATAATAAATAGGTAAGTTATTTATATACACATAGTCTATGTACAATGATGAAGGAATTTTGTTTTTGTTTTTGTTTTTCCATTTTTATTTTAATTTTATATTTACAAATATATATAAATAAATACATACTCATTTTATTTTTATTGAGAGGAAAAAATTTTTATTTATAAACATAGGTATATGTACACAAATATGAGCTTCCCTATCTCTCTCTACTTGGGTTCTTTTGCGGTCAGGCCCATGCTAAGCCCTCCCTTGGGATTAGGTCGCTCAATATTTATTCTAAATATCTCCCTCTTTTTCTTTTATTTCTTTATTCTTTTATTTATGCACAAAAACATGCTAATTATGCATATTTACACAATGCATGCTATTTGGTAGTTATTGCTATTTACAAGTATCTACATGTGTTTTGCATAGATTTTGTAGCTAAAATAAAAGAATAAAGAGTGATGAATGGGTATTCATCACCCATCCCAGCCATACACTCCTATTGGTTCGCCGTCCAGCTACTCTTTCCTCGGGGAGGGAGGCATTCCCTTCTGAGGTCAGTTCATGCTATGTCCACAGTCGAATATAGAGAGGAAGTAGGAGAATGAGAAAAGAACTGGAGTGCGACCAGTATAGACACATCTCCTTGTGAAGCCCATCCGGTGTAGCTAAGTCTCCACTAAGATGTGCAGGTGTTTTTGGTGGAAGCTCGGACCATTGTGGTCGTATTTGTATTTGGTGGCTTCTTCTTTGAATTGGCTCTGTAATGCTGCTTGCACTGCATTCATCTCTTTGTGCCTTGACGGATATATCATCTTTTCACGCTGTCCTTTTTTTTGAGGTCTTGGAAAAATTGTGTTAGCAGATCCTTCTCTCATCCGAAGCGACTATCGCAACCCCAATCTCTCCCGTCTTTAAACGTCAATGCTGTAAAGACAAGTATAGAAAAGCACTACCAAGATGGATTGCCCTTCGCAGCCCCATGCAAGTCGAGCCAAGTGCAAAGTGCATGTGTCCAGAATTGGTTCACTGATGAAGAGTTGTACGGATGACACCAAGTGATCTACTTAGGCACTTTTTGAGTTGACTTCCCAAACATGGTCTCATGGAACTCAAAGATTTAAGTCAAAGACCTGAAGAGTCTAAATTCCAGTTCCTAACTAGACTCCTTACAATGATCACCAAAGTCGTAATCAAGCTCCATCCTTCGGACTTTTCTCAATCTTTAATTCTAGAAATCAAACTTATTCAGAAAAATGCAAATGCAACCATGTTTTTGTGAAGTATATTTTCTGAATTTTATTCATTTTTATGGATTTTAAGGATTTTGTAATTTTTTTATGAATTTTAGACTTTACGTTTTTTTATGAATTTTATGATATTTTATAAACAATTTTATGTACAAGAATTTTACAAAATAATTTACCCATATTTTATTTGGATTGAATAACTAATGGATTTTACAAGTTCTATATACAAAGGATTTTACCAAAATTACATGAATTTTACACATATTTTACTATATAGAATTTTAGTAAGTGTTATACATATTTTAAATACACATTTTAAATTAAGGATTTTAAACCTATTTTTCTTCTTTACAAGGATTTTATAGTTAATCTAATTTAGAAAGGTGGATTTTAACTACCCTGACCCACTTTTTATGGATTTTATAGATATAGAAAATACATAAAAGTATGAGTTATGGATAAAAGTATATATAAAATATATACACACCCCCTAAACTTAGCTTGTGCTATGTCCTCATAGCGTCAAAAGAGAAAAAGTTGGACATAACTAGTGCTAAGTAAAAGTGGGTGAAAAAGAATGAGTAAAATGAAGTCAGTCAACCCTTTATACTTACGATCAGGTAATCGTAAGTATAAGGAGCAAAAATAAGGTGACTGAGGGAAAAGTATATACAATTGAGAGAGCAAAAGAAGAAAGAACAACGAAATCATCAAAATCACTCGGTCCCCCCTATACTTAGGATAAAGCATCCTAAGTATAGAAAAGAGTGTGGCCAAAATTAGGGACCAATGATTAGAGGAAAAGAAAGGATATACAAAAGAAAAGTAAAAAAGATCAAAAATTGAAAACAAGAATCAACATGCAATCAGTCCCCCCTATAGTTAGGATCTGGTATCCTAAGCATAGAAGACGAATAAAAATGGGGACGATTGTGATATACAAAGGATATACATGTATGTACTCTAGAAAACCGAATGGTTTCACAAGTCTCTATACAAGATGAGATGAAGTGGAAGAGTAGTCATGCATCTTGTACAAAGTAGATCACTTCGACTCGAGCTAGATGATCAGTGGTCTTCATGAAGTGCTTCAGCATCTGCCCATTTACTGTAAACGGTTCTGCACCAGGTGACATATCTGATATAGAAATACTACCATTGTCTTGCGTCGTTCTAATTATATACGGTCCTTGCCACTTGCTCTTCAATTTGCCAGGGAAATTTCTCAACCGTGCATTGAACAACCAAACTTTCTGTTTAGGAACAAAGCTCTTGTATCGGATATGTTTATCATATCATCGCTTCACTTTGTCCTTATAGATGAGGGTGTTCTCGTATACCTGATTTCGAATTTCTACTAGCTCATTCAAATCTAACTTTCTCTTGGCTTCCGCTTTCTGTAACTCTAATGAAATTTCTCTGATAGCCCATTCAGATTTGTGCATGATCTCTACGGGCAAATGGCATGGCTTCCCGTAAACTAATCTGAACAGTGAAGTACCCAAGGGAGTCTTATATGTAGTATAATAAGCCAAAGAACTTGGTCTAGAAGCTGTGACCAATTCTTCCTATCCGATTGTACTAATTTTTGGGAGAATAGATTGCACCTCCCTATTCGAAAATTCAGCCATGCCATTTGTCTGTGTGTGGTAAGGAGAAGCTACTATGTGATCAATAGCATAACTCTTTACTAGCTTTTTCACCTCCTTATTAATGAAATGACTACCCCCGTCTGAAATGAGAATACGTGGAATACCGAATCGCAAAATAATGTGATCCCTTAGGAACCTGCATACTGTCTTACTGTCAACGGTTCTTGCGGATATAGCCTTCACCCATCTGCTAACATAATGTACAACGAGAAGCATGTACTCAAAGTTGTTGCTGATGGGAAACGGTCCCATAAAATCTATACTCCATGCGTCAAAGATCTCGCAAATGATAACTGGTCGCATAGGCAAGGCATCTCGAGCACCAATTGTCCCTATAACTTTTTGACATTCTGGACAACTCTTCACGAATATGCAGGCATCTCTAGTAAGATTTGGCCACCAAAATCCACTCTGAAGTACCTTCTACGCTGTCCTCTTCCCCGAACGATGTCCTCCTGCCTCTAAAGAATGGCACAGAGTGAAGATATTGTTATATTCCTCCTGAGGAATACATGGCCTATAAATACAATCTGGTCCTTCACGAAAAAGAATCGGATCCTCCCAGTGGTAATATCATACCTCGAACACTAGCCTGTCAACTCGGTCTTTCGGCCAACCTTGTGGACTCTTCTGTATAACCAGAAAGTTCACTATATCTACGTACCAGGGAATTTCTGTAACTGCAAAGATACTCTCATCTAGAAATCTCTATGCAATCTCTACCGTGTAATCATCTGAAGGCTACTCTAACTGTAGACGGGAGAGGTGATCAGCTACCACGTTCTTTACCCCAGGCTTGTCTCTAATATCCAAATCAAATTCCTGGAGTAAGAGAATCCATCTAAGAAGTTGTGCCTTAGTATCCTTCTTTTCCATTAAAAATCGAATAGGTGAGTGAGCACTATAAATAGTGATTTTAGAGCCAAGAAGATAAGATCTGAATTTGTCTAAACCAAACACTACTGCCAACATCTCTTTTTTATTACTATGTAATTTTGTTGTGCATCGCCTAAAGTACGGCTGTCATAGTGGATAGCAACTAGAAGTCCGTTCCTCCGCTGTCCTAATACAACCCAGATCGCAAAATCTAAAGCATCCGTCATGATCTCAAAGGGTAAAGACAAATCAGGCGTCTGTAGGATAGGAGCACTGATAATCATCTCTTTTAAAGTGAGGAAGGCATGAAGACATTTATCATCTAACAAGAACTCAATGTCTTTGCCTAAAAGTTTAGTTAACGATCGGGCAATCTTAGAGAAGTCCTTGATAAACCACTAGTAAAAACCGATGTGCCCCGAAAAACCGTAACTGCTTTACGTTGGATGGTGGATTGTGTCGTTTGAGTACATCCACCTTGGCAGGGTCAACCTCCATCCCTTGCTTGAGCATCATACTTTCAAAATACATCATACTTTCAAAAAATAACCAAATTAGGGTTCTTCGAAGCAAGGAGCATAAATACAAAAAATCTCAATGATCTCATTTGAAACCCAACAGCAAAAAGGAAGGATTCCGTTACATAATCGAGCTCTCTCTCTCTCGTATGCAGTGCTTTATCGTGATTCTTTTTCAAAAGGATGATTTATAACTCCTGAAATGATCGAATTTTATTTTCGTATCAAAACGCTAAGAACGTGCCAAGAATACGAAGAACGAATGAAGAACACGAAGAATATACGAAGAACACGAAGAACGCGAAGAACATACGGAGAATATGAACAACACGAAGAACATATTTTCTCTTGAAATTTCAGCAAAGCTTCCCCTTATATGGGGTGATATTTCTAGGAAAAATTTTAGTAGAGTTTTCCCATTATAATGGGACA